>JASAND010023148.1:0-80819 GCA_030248195.1 Trissonchulus latispiculum
GGTGCTGGATCCCTCCTGGGTTCCCTCCTGCCAGGCCTCTTGAACTGTCTGCTCTGACCATGGCCTGGTCTTTGGATTGTTTGGCCGGACGGCCGGGGACTGTTTCGGCCTGGTTGGCCGTCGGTTTTGACTTTGGGCCGCACAATGCTTGTGTGTGGTGGCCATTTGGGTTGGTCCCATGTGGTGGTGGCCGCGGTTGGCCGCCTCTGTGGACTTTTTGGGGCGTTTTGCGGCCGTTGCTTTGGTTCCATCTGGGTTGGTGGTCGGCTCAGTGCCTTGCCTGCGGCTGTCCGGCCATTTTTCTGCGTCGGTGGGCATGTCTCCACTGCCCACCGGTTCCATCTTTGGGGAGCCTTGTTTGCTGGTCTCCCTGGTTTGGCCTTCTGGACTGTTGGGGCGCCTTGCGTCCTTTGGTTGCCTTTGGTGACTGGTGTCATGGTCGGTTTGGCGCTGGTGGTTCTCCTGCCTATTTTGCCGTGGGGCGGGCTCATTTTGCCTGCTTCCGCCTGCCATCTTGTCGGCTTTTGGTCAGGCTTGGTCGCTAGTTTCCGGCCTTTGGGAAGGCTTGGGGGCCTTTTGCCTTTGCCTGGTGGCCTATTGGCCTTTGTGAACTTTTCCTGGTCTACCTGCCGCCATGGGGATGCTGGGCCAGGCGGTGCACGGCTTGTTTGGCCATTAATTTGTGCCTGGTCCCAGTCCCGTTTGACTTTGGTCCTGGTTTGGTTGGGTTAGACTTGGTGAACTTTGACAGAAGACCCTTCGAGGCCTGGTACGGTGCGATCTGGTAGGGTCCGGCTGGACGGGCTCGTGGCTCAGTGACAGTCTACGGTCTGGAATTGCATCGTCTGCGGTGCTGGGGAGTAAACCGCATGTGTCCCATCTTCTGCACACCTGTGACACTGTCCCCCCACCCAAATCTTGTGTGATTTTTTGCTGTTGTTCAATCTGTGTTTTGGTGATTGGTATTTCTTTCGGGTTCTAGTATAATGGTTGTGATTGTTAGGAGGGAGCCGCAGGGATAAAATTTTAAAACTGGGGTTCAATTGACGACATTTTCTGTTCTTTTTGTCAGGGCGCTCGCCACCTCGGTATATCCGTTGTAACTGTCGGTGTCGGTATAGTTAGTTTCTCACTATCTCTTTTCTGTTTTGTTTTCTACTAAATATGGTTACACGGTTTATGCTTTCTTTCATATTTCAAATTTTCTCCGCTTTTCCTCGAATACTACAATTTCTTGATGACACTATTTCTTCTTTTCTTATTTTTACTAATCTAGTATTTTTGTCTGGCATTGTTAATCCTACTTCATTCCATTTTGGCTGCTACTTACATGTACAATTTTTGATTCCTTGCCTATACTGCCTTTGTTTAATACTTCTATGCATAATAATTTCTCTTGTCACACATATATTCACAATATTGGGTTTTTGTTCTTATTTCTGCTGTTGTTTCCTGTCGGTGCTCCCTACTCTTTTGGTACCTGGGTGTGCTCGGGCGGGAATTTAAAATTTTACGTAGGTTTTGAGTAGGTAAGTAAGCTTTGTAGTAGTTTGTCAAAAATGTCTTGATTCAGTTTCGAGTAGTTTTACCGTCGGCCGGTAAGCATGTTAAAAAGTTGTGTGCTCAACCGTGGTATGGTGTATGTTCACCGCAGTTGTTTACTTTTATCTTTACGTAATTTTCACCAAAGTTTTATCTTTACTAGTACCTAAGGTACCTGTGAGTAACATCCTTTTTATCAAGTTGTCTAACTTAGTGGACCCGTCCGAGGCCGCCCGGGGCCAAAAGAGGGGGTATTATGTGAAGTTAGCACCGGCAGGAAAGATATAAATTATTCATGTGCTGCTAAGCCTAAGTGAAAATGACATTTCATTTGACAAACGTTCAACCTTTTCGCATTACTCTTGTCTAAATTCGTAGGTTCGGATAGCTAATAGTTGTAATCCTCCATGTTGGGTTGGTCAGAAAGAGTGTGGGTGTAAGTTTCGTCAGGAACGGTTGGGTTGCAAACTTTGGGCTCGAACTTTGGGTAAAGTTGTTTTGGGGTGTTTAATCAAGTTTGATCTGTCGCTTAGCCGGCTTTTGCCGAGCATTTTTGTGTTTAGTTTAGTATTTTGTCAAGTTCGTAATTTGGTGTTTGAAATTAATGTTTCATTCTAATTTTGTCATCAAGTTCTTGTCGAAATTAAATAAACCGTTGTAATTATTTCGTCGTCTGGTAGTTGGTCAAGTCCGAACATTGCTCCAGCATCACACACCACCGTTGTTACCTGTAGTTTAGTCTTATCCTAGAGAGTAAAAGTCAGACAGCAGCATTTTTACTAAGATCAGTATAGTCAAACTTCACAATTGGATTTTGGCGCGAAGTAGGTTTGATTGCACACCGTGCACTGAGTTCGCTCAAGGCAGTTGCTTTTGTGAGAATCCATGAGCCTTTGCATGGAAACAACCTCCTCGCAAAAATCGGAAAACAGAAAATTGACGGCAGTATGGGAGTTAGTGCCATATGTTCCCCGAAGTGAGCACTTTTGGGGAAAATCTGCCAAATCTGCAACAAGCTGGTTAATGGTATAATGGCGGGGATTCTCATTTCTGAGTAGCTCCTTTGTAAGGTAGACGGTTTTACTCTGCCACGGCACGTTTATACACACAGTCGGGCAGAGAGCACAAAGGCGAGCAATGCTCTCTGTATCTGTGACAACTGTCCAGACTTGCGCCGTCTACCCGATTGCTGTAATGGCAGTAATTTAACGACAACAGACCACAATGCTCATAGTGCAGAGCGAAGCAGGTGCCTCTGCTTTCAAAATAACCGCACGGAGATGTTACCCGAAAACCTCATTTTCCCTCTTCAGCTAAAAAGCCCATGAGTGTTCGTTAACATATTAGGAGGTGGGAGGGAAAACAAGGGGCTGATGTGAATGTACTCTTCAGTGTCAAACCCATTAGCATAGGGAAGACAGGTGTACTCCCTGTTCCCAAAATGCGGACGGCTTCCCTCTCTAATGAGGCAATCACCGCATCTTTGTTAGTAGCACTGTTGTCAGCGAAACTACCACATTTAGGAGTAAACTTATCTGAGAGAATGTTCCGTAGTAAAAGGTAGTACAAGCCGTTCCCACTAGTTCTCAAATGCCTGGTATTCCCACTGAAACAGAAAAAGTACGGATGAAAGCAACAGTGAAAAACTTCATTCTATCGAATTGAATGAAGAATCGAATCGAATGAAGTTGAATTTAAATTGCAAAACTAGAGTTACATATGTAGATTTTTACATTCACTAAACTGGCGAAAGAATAAACGAATGAATAAAGTTGTATAGATGTACAGCAATACTGTCATTTTTGGCAAATTCCTATTGATTGAATTGTCAATATAGAAGCTTGGACTAAAAAGCACCACTGCTCCATTATCTTTGATGGAGTTTGGCAGGGAGCGGAGCTGCTCCTCCAAGTTGCCCGTGAATTCATTTCGGTCAATCTAAAGTAAATTAAAATGAAAAATTAGCATTTCCAAAGATTAATTGTACTATGTAATTTACTACTTTTCAAATTTACCATAACAGTGGAAGAGATTAAACTTAGATTTACGCTCACTTGGTCTCCTGACATCTTCTCTTGTATTAACAGATTTTTCAGCAAAGGTAGTGAGGAGATCTAGTAGTGGACAGCTTGAACGTAAATCGAATAATATCAAACAAATAGTTTATCTATAACAACAATAGAAACTTTATTCAGCAGTATATTGAGTTTTTCGAAATTGTCCGGTGTAACTTTTTGCGTAATTGGGTTACTCGAAATGATTGAAGGATGAAACCTAATAAATTAAAATGTGTAAAAATTGGCAGGGATTGGGAAATAGTTCCGGTAGACGGTGAAAGATGGCCTAAAATTGATTTGCACCAATTGTAACAAAAATTTCATGTCCATGGAAAACTTACATTAACATAGTTTGTCCAGATTGTTTGTGGGAATTAAGCATGGTAGCTGGGTAGTGTTTTGGCGTATAGATCATCAAAGATGGCCCAATAACTGATTTGTTATAATTGTAGTGTATGTATGTATATGTGTAATCGTTTGTTTTCTGTATTTACGTCAAGAAAATGAAGTAATGTGTGTTTGTTTTCTATATTGTAATCTGACCAGTTTGACAACTAATCTGACAGATAATCTGACAACTTCCTGTGAAATAGTTACATATTTTCCTAGATTTTGAAAATCAAAACAATCAAAATTACAATTTCTTTTTACAGGGTATGTTTTTTGCGGTCTTTCTGACCGATCGGTGGATTATAAAATTTTCTTTCGACTTTACATGTCTCCACAAAACTCAAACGTATGTGCAAAAAACGTTTGATTGAAATGGACCACTTTTAACGTTAAGTTTGGAAGGTCAACAATGGCCTAAAACCAATTTGGGCAGATTTTGACCAAATTTTCCAAAATTCATGGAAAATCAAAATCAGCATATTTTGTCAAATTTTTTTGTGGGAATCAAGCAGGGACGACTGGGTTGTCTTGGTGCATTGGTCGTCAGATTAAAACGAAAATTGTAAGTTGAACACAAAATTAAGTCTTCCACTTTTTTCCAGTGTCAGTTTTTGCGAACTTTAGCGATCGATCCTTTACGACTTTAAGACTACTGACTACTACGACGATTGAAGCTTTGTCGGTATTGGCATTTTAAAGTATGTACAACATTTCAACAACATAAAATAGCACACTGCACTAGTATGTGAAACGAAATAAGAAACTTAAAATGATAGAATCTTGGCTAAAGCAAATAGTAAATTTCTGATTTGCATATATAAAGGTGTTTGCACGAACAACCGACAATTTTAAGCAATAGATTAGTAGGGTCCTTCATACCCTGGTCTGAAAGAACCGCGGCAACCTTCGCAAAGGAATATTGGAGCACTGGAAAAGTTTGCATATATAATGAAATTTTGTTCTAACTGCTGCATGCCTTCGCGATATTCATAAAGCTGTTGTTTGTCAGGGTGTTTGCAAAAAATGCAAATGCAATGCAAAAATGTATGAATTAGTTATTGCTGCTTGTCTGCCGAAATATATATTCAGGGAAAGTTCACTATGAACGGAAATTTGAGTCATCAAAAATTGTGTATGTTATAACAACATTGTTTAGTTAACACGAGCCCCCATCGGATTTTTTCCTCCTTCAGGCTGAGCATTTTTTGGCGCGGTTAAAATAATCATATCACGCTGCTTATATATTCATGAGCTTTCATGAAAGGAGGCTTATATTTTGTTTTGTTAACGTCAGCATTATATTTAACGTACACTAGAGATGAGGATTTTGGCTCGCGGCTCGGCTCGGCTCGCGAGCCGGCAACAATTTCTCCCGAGCCGAGCCGAGCCGGAGAATTGAAACTCCGAGCCGAGCCGAGCCGAGCCGACCCTGTCGAAAAGTTCACTGTAATTAGTTCAAACAAAATAGCCAACAAATTCTATGAATTCTGTTTTCTGGTTTCAACTTTGTCGTCTAATTTTCCGTTTTTCCTTGTCTTTATTCATACCTTCCTTCCACGCCAACTTAGTTTAAACGTTAGGCTGTGCTCGAAGTCGTCTTATGTATGGTGTAGTTACTAGTTAGAAAGAAATATTTTGACTTAATTATTTCAACGTGTCATATTTGGTTTTATCAAAACTATTACAATTAAAATTTGCATTGTCTTACTACTGTGGCTTTGGGTTGTTGTAGTAATTCATATGATAGCATAAAAGGTTGTAAAACTGCTGATTATATACCAGAAATGCTTACTATTAATTTAGAGTTTGAAATTATTTTGCATAATTACAATTGACAACGATTATGGCTACGATCGGCAGAGAGCAATTAAAGGAGTTGAAATTTGTTAAAACTTAAAAATAATTTAAAAGAATTCTGAATTTTATTGCTGAGTTCTCAAGCATTTTGCAATTTATCAGATTATATATTCCTTTTTTGAAGACTGCGGAAAACAAAAAGTTTTCTCCTGATTTTTTTCGGCGTTTATCAGTGGTTCCTTTCCATATTATATACATAGAATAAAACAAGCATGAATGGGTGCCCGCGCACTTTCATAGAATATACATTTACCAAATATTAATATCATTAAACCTTATAACCCTGCACTCTGCAGCTCGCAATGTCTCGGTAATAATGGAGTTTTGGTGATTCACACTTGTACACAAAAGCTAGACAGCTGTTTTCAGGTTTTTTGTCAAAAACAACGTAGAAAATCCACAATTCGGTGCAATCGGTCAAACTTCAAATTTTAAGCTGGGCGAGCCGAGCCGAGCCGAGCCGAGCCGACCCACTTTCAATATTCTACCGAGCCGAGCCGAGCCGAGCCGGGTATGCCCGCGAGCCGAGCCGAGCCGAGCCGACCACATTTTCTCCCGAGCCGAGCCGAGCCGAGCCGGAAAATCCCGGCTCGTCCTCATCTCTAAGGTACACCAGACGGAACGTCATTCCAACAGAAAACGAAGTCGCACAACAGGATAGCTCTGTCTTTGCTTTTGAAAACATCAATCCTACAACCGTGGTATGGTTTACTGTTAAGTTATATATAGGATGGGATGAGATGCATGAATTGAATGCAACTCTAGCGACTGAACTCAGCCTGCCTCCGTATTTTTTAGTGAAGGTTCTTCTGATATTGAACCACTAATTATGACTTCTACTTCTGATGAATCAGTTCGGATTCACAAATCGATTTTGACTTTCGGATTGTGCGTTTAACTTCTTGCCCACAGTGGTGTTTACCCAATTTCATTGCGCAAGTGCAGTACAGAACATTTGTTCCTAGACTTTTGCCTACGATTCGAAAGGCTAGTAGCCTTAGTTCATTAAATTTGTAATTTCCTGCTATAATTTTTTTGTCAGTTTTAACTATTTATTTATATATACTTTCAATTTTAGGGTCCCGCTAATTGGATTAAACGATGGATCGACTTCAGAGATGGAACATGGTATCATTTTCCTATGCCCATTCGAAATTTTGAGATCAAATAAAGCCATAGTAGGTCACTTCACGGCACTGCTCAAAAGACTTTCCTTGCTCCATTCTATGCCGAACGGTTGTGTAACTTCTTTTGATTTGAAAATGAAATTGCTGGCGCATCCCAATTTTTGGTACAAACCAAAAAGGTGAATCTTGTTCAGATCCAGAAAGTATGCGGTTTGCAAATACTATGAAAATTTTGCGCACACCCAGTTTATATAATGAAATTTCTTTACTACACGGACAAGTGGCTGAAGGGATCGCCAGAGAACGTTTTCGTCAAATTGTAGAGATGGTTGCTATAGCTCAAGTGCATGGAATTGCTTTGTGGAAATTAGTCTATCCAAATGTTTAATATTATGCAGGAACTACTTCTAAAGTTATTAAAGCTAGAAATTTTCTGCATAATCACATGTTTGCTACATTTGGCAATGATTGGGTAATGAGCGATAGGATTCTTCCGACTACTCCATTTTACCGAGCCCCTGAAACTTTTACAAACGAATTATATCAGTTAACTAAAAGTGATGTTTGGAGTGTGGGAATTTTATTATATACCATGCTTACTGGTAGATATTCATTCAGTGGACCAGCTAATACAACTTTAGGAATCGAATTTGCAGAGGTTATTTTCTTATAACGAATACGATGCCATAACCCCTATGGTACGTGAATTAGTCGGAAGAATGCTATGCTTGAAGCCCACCAATCGACCGACTGCTTTTCAAGTGGTACAGCATCCGTGGGCCGATACAGTGACTTACCTGATTTTGAAATTCTCTGATAGTTTAATGTAGCCACCAAGCGTTTCTCAAGCTTTGACTTTGAACTTTGACATTGAAATTAAATTGACCCTAGTATTCGAAAACGGCTTAAGGTCGCACTTCCCTTACATTCAGTCCACTTTGGAAAGCTATAACTTTCTCATATTGAGAGCTATGAATTGAGCGACATATCAAAATGAAGCTCTAATTCTTCTGCGTCGTTTGTTATCATTGAAACATGTCTACCTAATTTGGATGTTTCGCAAACTTACCAAACGCGGCCACAATCTTTGACCAAAATTTATTTTGAAAAAATTTTAAGCAACAAGAAAATGCTCGTATCCAATGTGTTTATGAGATAATTTGCCAGGGACGGTTTCTTGATTTTGTCAAAATATCATTTCAGTATGCAGAAATTGAGTATTTTCTGAAAATTTGGCATTTTATCCAACTTTGAAAAATCACTGCTCTTGATTGGAGGCTGATAAAGAAAAACAAACAAAAAACCGCCCCGGGCAAATTGTCCAAACATACTGTGTGCAAAATATCTTTTAGATTCACCCATTGGTTGTGGAGCAATCTTCGGTCAAAAAATTTTGGCCGCAATTTGACGAAATCAATTATTCGAACAGAACTTCAGACTCATTCAGTGTACAGGGCTCTAATTAACCTAATTTGTGCCTCTTTCGAAGCTCTTTCATTTGAGTATAAACTTGTCTACGCTTGTAGTGTATACTGGCTCCAATTTAACAAAACCTGTTTTCAGCAAGATCGTGTCAAAATAACCAATTTTCGAGCAGAAGTTGATCAAAATTCACTGCTCAAAAACGATAAGAGCTAGAGAGTTATGTCTAAAAGCAAAGTTATAGAGCACATAATAAGCTTTAAAATGATTATAGTCGCTGGGAATAATTTTTATACATAGTTCTAGAACTTCAAATTTCTGTTTCTCACTGTACATTAATGTTATGAAGCTGGCGTTTTTGCAAGACGTTTATTATCATTCCCGATGTATTTTCTAAAAGTTTGAATGAAATCGGGCAATAATTGCACTTTCTGCAACTATATCTGCACGTATGGGGAGCACGACCTTGAAACTGCTTCAAGGTTTCGAAAATGAGGGTTTGTTAATTATTAGTTAATAATCGTAATTATTATCTGGATAGGCACACCTAGATCACCTACCAAGGCTGTATTAATTAACTGATATTAATAATATATAAAATAAAATGCTCAGTAGAATTGTATTTATGTGCTGTGCTTATAGTTTATAGCTTTCGTATATATTCGGAACATATATATTTGGGTTTATGGTTATTTGCTACGTATGCTGTGTTTGCTGTATTAGATTTGTGCTGGCTAAGCAGTAGTAGTGCATTGTGACTTTGTTAAAAAATATGAAGGCTATAGATGCTTACTAGTCACTACTGCCAAGCCGGTGTTACCAATTGTCATGTTTTTTGTTCGTCTTCTTGTATTGTAATGTCTAATACATGTGATAGAGTTTTCCTAATGGGTTGTCCTTTGGAGTGGTCTTGAATCAAATGGGAACCTCTTTCCTTTTAAAAACACACATACGCACGCGCACCTGATGCACATGAAACAGGGGAGCCGTCCTAATTTCAGTCTCTTCTAATACACTACCGTAAGACCAGGCGAGTTACTAGTGGAAAACGGAAATTTTAATAAGTTATATTCTAACCTAGTTACTGTTGTTAAAAAACCAGTATATACTTGAAATTAAATTCGAAAATTAAAACAAAAATAATAATCACAACAAAAAAGGTGTAATTGGTATTCCGAAATCATACATAATTCTTAATTTAACGGAATATTAAAAAAAATAAACAAGGCTTTAAAGTTACCTTAAGTTTCAGGAAGAATGCCTGAAGTGGCTTCAGTTGGCCTGACCGATGGAGCCAGAGGTGGCAGCTTAACCCTAGGAATCCCCTCTCCCCACCCCATGTGGGAACTCCCTCCCCACAGAAAACTTCAAAATTTAGAAATAGGCGGGCATGCGCCTCAATCCACTCCAACCCGCGCAGGATTGCCCCATGCCGGTCTGCAATTTGCAGTCTGCAGTCCAGCCTAGGCATTCCTCCAGGGTAGTACCGTCACCGTACCAGTCCCGGAGCTCGCGCATAGCGGTGCGTATCCCATGGATATCCGCGCTCAACTGTGGGTAATGTAAAGATTTGGAAGTGTACCGACCAAACTTTACGAGTGGGAAACTGTGCACAAGGAGAACGTCGAACCTGGAGGAGATGTAGTTCCAGTCGACCTAACTAACCTCGCCAACAAGCCTAAGTGAATCCTACCGAATGGAGTTTAACCACCGATGAGAAGCAAAGACTCAAGTATAAAAGACCTACCCCAAATTTGCTGAAAAGTACATACTCAAAAATAACTAACTACCTACCCAAATATTTCTTAGAAAAAGCCCTACTTACCGAGTATACAATTCTAATACAAAAACCTAAACTAAAATAGACGCCCTAAAATGGTCCAAAAAGAGACCACATTTACTTGAAAAGCGTGCTGGACAAAGGGACGGACCCCGAAAAGCGTACAGAAATTTTGACAGAAATATAGTGTAGACAACTAAACCCAACTGAATAATACGTTCACAACAAAAGATAGGACAGACAATAAGACTACAAAACTCTCACAATAAAATACAAGAATTACTAGAAGGTAACTACAAAGAATTGCCCTAACTAGAAAAGAGAGAGCCTAAATATTTGAAGATAATTTTTAAAGACATTCAAACAAATTAAGAACAATAGATTTAGAAAAACTAATAAGGCTAAGGTAAATATGATAAGTCTAGCTCAACAGGGTTAACCTGGAGCGACTAGAAGCCTAGAGGGGTAAACCCTTTAGACATAGAAAGCGAGCAATAAGCACAGCAAATACTGGTAGGATAGAGCACTGCTAATAATAGGGCCAGTAAGGGAAAGCAATAAAAATACACACGACTGCACTCTATGAAGGTAGGCCCCAGACTGAATAGCATTTGAGAAGTCTGAAAGAGAACTAGTTTTTGGACAGCGTGGAAGAATTTGATTGGTTAAAATTAGGACCAACTTTTAGAGAGAGAAAATGATAGAGATTTCTAGCAAACACAGGCATACACACAGCGCCAGCTAGTAGCTAGGCTGACTGACACATATATGCATATTTTCTACATAGGCGCACAAAACTCAAGTATAAGAATTTCACACATAAATTTCAAACAACTTTCAAAACACAATTTTCAATACAAATTTCTAACATTACAAATTATTCTCAAAGTAACTTCAACCTAAAATAAATTTAAACACACATACATAATATTTTAAGAGGACTGACGTCACGCCGCCTCATTACAGTAACTTGTAAAGGACAGAGGCGGAATGTACGCCTCGCTAGGTGGGAGTTGCCAGGGAGGCAGCGGAGGATGGTCCGAGTGTCCAGCTTGATTTGCAGCAGCCATATTATGTAGCTAAGTTCAATTTAAAATCTAAATGCAAATACAAGTTTGTATAACATTGAAACTCCAATTAAATTTTAGACAACTTCCTTAGGACCATAGGATAACGTGGGGGGGAATGGGGGGGTGCAGACCCCCCAGACCGACAAAAAACGGGTAGACCCCCTCAGCGAAAAGGAAAAAGGGCAGACCCTCTCGTCCAGAAAGCAAAAAAGGGTAGACCCCTCAGCGATTTTCACTGAAAATTGGTATTTGTTTAGCAAATTTTAGCGATTGTTTCAAAAAATTTCTTAAAAATCGCAAAAATTGTCATTTTTTACTAATTTTTGGTCAAAAACGTTAAAAATTAGCCATGTTTGCTAATTTCGGGGCAGACCCCCTTAAAATTTTGGATTTTTTTCAGGGGTAGACCCCACCCCAGAATCGGACCCTGTGTTAATGTATGCCCACGACCGCGACCGGGTCCGTTTTCGTTGTCAGTCATTCTTTCGACTTAGGTAAATTTAATACCCTAAACAAAAAACAAAAAATGAGCTGATTTTCAAGGGACTAACTCTATGTCTTTTCTCTAATCCGAGTTCTCACGGCGACCCTGCGGGTGATATGTTACTTATAGACGTGTATAAGCCTGTATATATGTTACGTGCAATATTGAAAAGCGTGCAATTTTGAAAATGCACGATGTTTCCGAGCAATTTTGAAATTGCATGGTGACGTGCAATTTTAAAATTGCACCGAAACCGCGAAACCGTGCAATATTGGAATATAAAGTGTCTTCCAGTTTTTTAGCGTTCCATTATAAATTGTTAATTTGTTCCTGGTAATTGCGTCTTGCCAAACTAAGAAATATTTTAAGTTGCGTTGAGTTTTTCCATTTTAAGTTTAACCTCGAATGTTTCAAAATTGAAAATCAAACTTGTCTCGAATTATGCGCACATATTTCGCACTTTCTAGAAAGTTTTCAAACTTTCCAGAAATGTTTCAAACTTTCTAGAAACATTTTCAACTTTCTAGAAATATGTCAAGCTTTCTAGAAACATTTCAACTTTCAAGAAAGTGTAGCAGTGTTTAGAGACATTCTTCAAACTTTCGAAGCTTTCTATCTATTTCGAGTCGTTTCATGTAAAAACTTTCGAGATGCTCCCATTTTCGAGTATTTTCCAATTTCTAGACTTTCAACGACACCTTGCAGTATCGATTTCAAAACATTATATCCTCTGTAATGTCAGCAGAGTATCCGAAGTTAACCTTTTATTTTTAGACTATTAACCACCGTACATTGGCAGAATATAATCAACAGCACCTAATCACTAAGCTTCTTTTCGGCCACAAAGACTACTTGCTATATTCCTGTTGTTGGCTGCATATGAGCAAGTATGATCATGACTATCGAGCAAACTCAAATTAATCCCTTATCAAAACACATTAAACTTTACTGCTGTTACTCTCTAAAAAATTATTACGATTGCATTTGGTATTTGTATTGTTTATATTTCACTCAAGTGCAGTTGTCTAACTAGTACAGTAAGCTAAGGCATTCATTCACGAATACCTAGCCGATGATTAGTAGACAACATCATACTTTAATCCCCCAGAAATTCCAAGTGCTTTTAATTACAAGCAAAATAGTTATACAGTAAGAATCCAAAAACGTTTTCTTCACTGATGACAGCTATGGTCGGGCGGTGCGTTTGGATCGTCTTCTTACACTGTCCCGGGCATGTACAGGACAATAAAACGGAACCGTGTGCCTGCGGACAACCGCTTTCGTAAAAACAGTCGTATTTAGCCAGCTAATGTGATATCTTAAAGCCCGCTCGCGCAATCGAACCCTGTTTGACACTTCTTCTTGACGGCAAATCGTACAAATGGCAATGTGGTAACGCTCGTTTTGTTCGAAAAGAGCAGAGCAGCGTCGGCAGGCAAGTGCTCCATCTCTCGAAAACAGTTGGTAGTAGAAACACAAACAAGATACTAAAGCCGAAACATAAGCAAAGTACTTACTTTGCTCAATTTGAGCCGCTATTGACAACCGATTTCTCTCATTAACTGAGACCAACACTGATTTCAACAAATCCGCTCGCAGAACGACCTGACTAGACGTTCCGATAATGGGGTTAATTGGAACTACCAAACGACACACTGGGACGCGACAGTCAAAGGAGTCTGAAATAATCGAATATGATAGGAATGATACAATGGTTATTTAGAAAGGCTTTGAATTTTGCTGAAAATCTAAAAAAAGTGGTAAGAGGTAAAATCCGGCTCCGACCAAGGGTAAAATCCGGAACTATTGTAATATGAGCAAGCGTTATATATTTTCCAATTTCTGTACGAAAGACTGCAGATGCATAAATTAATGCATACAAAGAGTTAAAGTTCACTAGTAAATTTTTCTTTTGTGAGCTTTTATTTGACCTGTACATCACTTGACCTTTGTGTATTAATGTGAGCAAAACGTGTGTAGTACGAATATATATGTCGACGATGAATTATTGAGTTGGTATAAACACAATTGCCGACTGTTTTAAGAGTTACATAAGATTAAATTAGTAACGATTAGAAGTTCTGCTTTGACCGTACGTAGTTAAGATAATAGAAATTTAAAATAACTTTACCATCCCTACTTAGCTTCAATCTATAGACATGTAAATATTTTCTGAAAGCCCACAAGCAGATCATTTAAACTGAAACAACCTTTAAATATGCCTTTCTTATAAATTAATGTTAGAACGAATTAAAGATGTAAAACTAAAATAAATGGAATGCAATAGGTATTACATTTATATGCATTCATATAAATACGAATCTGTTTGTTTCAGGGACAAGAACAATACGCAAGGTCCACGATCTCCTCCTACTCCATCTCCCAGATTTCCCACTCCGCCATCGAAATGTCCTCCCCACCGTCCATGAAGAAGTCCCGTCAAGCCGACTGCGAATCCTGGGATCCCAGAGGTGCTAGATGCTGATTCAAGCTGCCACCCTTAGAAAAACGTTTCTGTACAGAGACACCCATATTTTGCTCAAAACTGCAATATTCACATGTATATAATATGTATGCACATTGACACCTGGGTCTGCTTTCATGGGGGAGTACCCCCACTCGCTAAATTGCACAGAAATTACCAAAATTTAAGGATTTCTGTCAAACTTTTCCATTAGCGCCAAATTGTTTGGATAAAAAATTCCACAAATTTCTGTTCTTTAGAACTCCATGTTTGCGAATCCCCAATTTTTTGCCTATAGAAAAGCCATACATAAATAAATAAATATATATATATATATATATATATATATATATATATATATATATATATATATATATATATATATATATATGATAGAAACAGTGATTATGTATACATAATATTTGATTTTGATGATTTGTGATCTCCGGTTCTTGAAATGCATCTACATGTTTACGTCTTGACTACAGGTGTAGACGACGCAAACAACCTTTTCGAATAAAATATAAAAAACCCGAAAAATTGAGCCTACCTTTACCTTTTGTGATATATTTACATTTGTTTTAATCTACATACGTACGTTTTAGGCTTGCTTGGGGAGGGAGGACGGAAACCATGCTTTCGAACCTGATTGCATTAGCACATATGGATGTAAGCTACTTTCAAAATCTTAGCGGAAAATGACAATTTATCGAAAGCTTCTTTACTTCACCACGTATTTTCGACTTAACTTCGCAGCGTATTTTATACGTTTACGATTCAAATCCAAAGTACACGGTACTATGCATATATACGCTTAAAGGGAACACTGAAAGATACTTGTTTAATACTAGTAGATGGTCAACCTAGCTACTAAGCACTACGGGATGGGTACTGCGCACAAGGAAATGGCAGAACCTGAAGGGGACGTTGTTCCAGTCAACCTGTGAAAACAACCTCGCCAAACTACGGAAAACAACGTGTGAACCCTACACTCAAATCAAATCTAAGACCAGATCCCAGATTTTATCTAACTACCTACCGAAACAATAAATTCTAAAATCCTAAACCTATAAAGGAACGGGGACCTAACTTTTTAATGAAAGCTAATTAAATTAATTCACGAGAATTTTTACAAAACCAGGAGCGTATCAAACAAGAATACGAATCCGATTCAACAATGCAAAGAGAAATTACACAGACTTACAGATTACCAGTCCAAGGCACAGAACATAAATCATTATAAAAGAATCTCCATAATGGGTCTTTCACGATAAGGGCGGAACGCGATGCAGCTTAATTAATTCCGCAGGTCTGACCTGCGGAATTCATTAATCACGCAGGTCAGACTTGCGTGATTAATGAATTCTGCAGGCCACACCTGCGGAATTCATTAATCATGCAGGTCAGCCCGGCGTGATTAATGAATTCCGCAGGTATGACTTGCGGGATTCATTAATCACGCCGGAATTCTTGTTAAAATTAATCTTTTATTGCTATGTTTAACGTGTAATTTTGTTAAACTTTTCACAGTCTGACCAGCTTGATTAATGAATCTCGCAAGTCATACCTGCGGAATTCATTAATCACGCAAGGCTGACCTGCGTGATTAATGAATTCCGCACGTCAGACCTGCGGAATCAATTAATTAAGCTGCATCGCGTTCCGCCCTTATCGTGGTAGACCCATAAATTACCAAGATCCTGCCTCCTCCCCCTGCTCCATTAAAGCAGTCAATGGCTGGAGGGCCCTCTCGACCACAGCCACGCCACTTAGAGCAGTGCGCTCCGCTGGGCCGGGAGTAGCTAGGGCCACATGGAGAGACCTGCTAGGTAGTAGGGGGCTGGGCCGGGAGTAGCTAGGGTCATATGGAGAGACCTGCTAGGTAGTAGGGGAGTAGCAGGAAGGAGAGGACAGGACCCCTTCCCTGCCACGACCACGGCCGTGCCCTCGGCCAGGAGCCATGGGACGAGCTGGCGCTTCCATTCCCCGGCCGTGCCCACGACCGCGACCGGGTCCGTTTTCGTTGTCAGCCATTCTTTCGACTTCGGAAAATTTAATACCCTAAACAAAAAACAAAAAATGAGCTGATTTTCAAGGGACTAACTCTATGTCTTTTTTCTAATCCGAGTTTTCACGGCGACCCTGAGGGTCGCGTTTTTTGGTTCCGTCGGAAGGGAAGAAATAAAAAAGAAAAGCTAGACATATAGCAAGGCCTGTCCCTCTGTAATTTTCCTGCACTGTAAAACATAAATGATAGGGTGCAGCCATAATAGTGAATTAGAAATTTCACTAAAACCTTTTTATACTAAACCAAATCACTTTTATTAAAACCTAAACTTAAATTAAGTATTTAAGTTTTTGGTACACTTGCAGGTATGCAGGTTCGACATGTGTCCACTGTCGTTTCGTATGATTTGTAATCCTTGGAGGCGGAGCAGTAAATTTAGAAAATGAAGCGCGAATAAGCCAGTGTGCAGAAACGTATGGCAAATTCTTAGTTTTTTGCCATTTCCATTTTCTTAAAGTTTGGCTAAAGCAAGCCACAAACCCAAAAGGGGAGAGACATAAAATCAACATTAAAAATACTGGTAAAATCGAAAATTTCTGTAAGCCTTTATAACTAAAGGAAGTCTAAAAGATTCGAAAGCAAATGCTCGATAAGAAATAAACAGTGGACTTCAATTATAGTCGAAGAGGTCTATATTTAAAGTAGGAACTATGTTCCTCCTCTTCGGTAATTGATTACTTTCAAACGTCTGCTAATGTCAACACTTCACACCATCAAAGCCTTTACCGTTCTGTTCACAGTTGTGGCTGCAATAAGTTATTGAGTCCAGATGCAATAGTCATAACGGAATAATTGTTAGATTTCATTCCAGTAGTTAATATACAAACTTTTGAGTTTCTACAAACTAAATAGATATAATAAAACGTTAGTAAAGATATCGCAACCCTTTGAATAAATCTGAATAATATGGTAGACTGTTCTCCATTATTTCGCCCCACCCCCTTTTTGCTATCCTATGGTCTTGGCAATCCTCTTTGGATAGGATTGGGCGGGCAATATATTTTCTTTAATGGCCTTTTCGCCGCTCTCTTTGATAAATCCACACAAGTGTTATTTGCAGGAACAAATTTTTACTAGGCATGTATTTACATTTGCTGACACATGACACTACATGACACTTAGTGCTTCGTGTCTTACGGTACTGCCTTATTGCAAATTCAAAAACCCAATATATTCGACCGAGGAAAGGCCCTTTTAGTAACAGAGCGACTTTTCTTTGCAATTGAGGAATAGACGTGTATAAGCCTATATGTTACGTGCAATATTGAAAAGCGTGCAATTTTGAAATTGCACGATGTTTCCGTGCAATTTTGAAATTACATGGTCTTATCGTGCAAGATCGTGCTTATATTGCAAGATAACCCTCAGGAAATTAAGTCTGTTACAGTTAGCCTCTATTGTCGAATTTGATGCACATTGTAGAGACTGACACATTCTGTTGAATGTCTAGGGTGTACTGATACATTCTGTTGCATTGCCTTAGGGTTTAAATTTGTTTACACATGGAATTCTCAATTCACACTCTGAACAGCTTTCGGCTCTAAAGTTTGTTTACGTTAGGAGTTCTCAGTTCACACGACGTATATACTGCATTTGTGCTTCCCATTTTGTATTGAAATCTTAAAATATGTGTATTTTATAAGATTATATAAGATTTTATAAAATATTCGAAAATTAGAGAAAGGGGGTCTTTAGGAATTGGTTGTGACCGCGATAATCACAGTACTGTAATTATTATTAATTATTAGCGTCCTAAAACTAACCCAGTGTATGCTACTTGAGGTTAGCTTTCTGCGGCGAGAATTTTGAAGCATGCAATACAGTCATGTAATTCGGCCATCTCGCCCAAAACAGTTTCTATATAGGAAATAGAGATAATACTCCAGAGTAATACTCCAATTAAGCAGAGACTCCAATTAAACAGTGTTATGCATACACAAATGATATCCCCCTTTTATTGTTAGTGTTACACTCCCTTGTCTGCATTGAATAAATAATAATTGGAGGATTTACCTCCGGAAGGGGCTCCACGGTTGTCGTCGTTACCAACCCCACGGAACATCAGGGTGACCAACGAGAACCAGCGTTGTAGAAGGAACATAATCCTGTAAATAAACAGACAGCGCTTGACTAAATATGTTCTAAATAAGTACAATATATTATTGTACATGTGCACAGATATGACATATTACGTTGTTGAATGAAGGTTGGAGTGGAATAGTTGGATTGGGTGGTGGTGGATAACAAACAGGTAGGATGGGACCAGCACCCTCCGCAGTTACTCCTAACTTTAATTTCCTGCATAAACCAGAATTTTACAAATGTGTTAGGGAGCAAGTCGATCAGGGCAAGGTGCAACATGTAAGCTTCAAGTTTTCTTCTGACAATTGCCTCCGCGTCCTTGCTCATGACCGTCGCCCACAGCTCTGGAGCTGCAAGGGGCACGACGGTGGTCGGCAGCCCAACTAAACCTATAATTAAAATAAACTGTTAACTTGGTTGTCACTCAACGTTAATCCATATTGTGATTTAAATTCGTTGCTATTAGAAAAGTTAAAAATAATTTCTTTTAATTTTGTTTTAGTGTAACCCTTACTTGTGATATTACTTAAGAGCAGACAGACCCTGTCTTTGAAGTCGCAATAATTTTTACAGCAAACTAAAAATCCCCTGAGTTAATTTTTTTACCACGAAATAGCCGCATTGGGAGGATATGTTTTCTCTTAGATCTGGCATGTATGTGACTTCAAAGTCAAAATAATCCCTTTTGTCATACAATTTGCAGTTGAAGTGTCCATTCTCAATTTTTATGCTCAAATCTAAAACATCAGCTTCCGTGTTGTTGTGATTTACTTGCTTTAAAGTTAAACTACTGGGGTATATCTTTGTGTACTTTTATGAACATTCCTTTGTAATTGAATGTCGTAATGTCATCCATGTATCTGTACATTGCTTCTAAATCACTAATAACCTCGTAATCCCGAGCTTTTAACTTCTTCTTAATATAGTCTAATTCGTAACCGGACAGTAGTAAGTCCGCTATATATGGAGCTGCGTTAGTTCCCATAGGTTCCCATCCCATACTCCTATATTTTGCTTTATTACTTTCTTTCCTATTGTGAAAAATGTGTTTTCCACTATCCATTTTAACGTATCCAATACTCTTTGTTGGTTGAATGCTCCTGGATTGTTAGCACTACACCAGAACGCTGCTTTCCTGTTTCCTGTTATAAAATGTGTATCATTCCTAAATGCCACCTTAATTAGTGAACCAACTGTCGTTAAAATGTCCTTATTTGTTATGTTAAATTATACGTCTTTTCTTACAACGTATGTATCAGATTGGTTTACACACTGTTGGTTGAAGCGTCGGTGTACATTAATTACGAAGCTGAGGATACCGTTCTATATTCTTGTTATAATTTGAAACTTTTTCCCCTCTTTTCTTTCCGCTTCTTTTTCTACCTTTGAAGTTATTGGTCACTGATTGTCCGTAACACTCTCCTGCTAGTCTGTCGTTGAGGCCGTAAGGGTACTTGGTCCTTAATCGTTTAATTCAGAAATTTTCTAGGTCTAGTCTATTGGTTGCACTATATTTGTCCCTAAATTTTTCTATTACTCTTACTTTCATTTACCTTTGCACAGTCCAGATTTGAAATGGTCTACCAGATATTTACAGCCCTGTTTGCCTTGTTCTATAGACCTCCTATGCTCACCGAACCTTTCTCTTAACTGTCTGCCCGTTTCCCCTACGTACTGTACACCACATCCACTGCAAGTGATTAGGTAAATTATGTTGCTGCTGCCACAGCTAACTAAAGTGGAATTATCATGTAACTTCTTAATGTATTTTTTACAGTTGAACGCAGATTTGAACTTAAGGTTACTCTCCACGAAATTACAAGTTAAGCACACTGGTTTGTTGCATTTTTCTGTGGCTGACGTAGGTAGTAGTATAGCCCAAGTAAGCTCTGCAGACTTACTTGAGCTTTGTCGCTATGGTGAACTTAACGTTATACAAGACGATTAAACGTTAGAGCGTTGCTTACCGCGGCGTCCCACGTGCACTGGTAGCGACAGACAGCGCAGTAGGAACGAGGCGATTCTAACAGATAATCAATACTAGGCAAGCAACGTTTACATAAACTAGTCCATGATACTCGACCTTAAAGGGCTTTAATCCTGAAGGTTAATCTTGACTTCAAGGTAGTAACTGCGGAGAGGCCTGTACTTACTAAGAACATTAAGCAATGATAAGGGAGCAATAAGAAGTAGACCACCTTAACCTTCATTCACACTAGTTATCCTAGCTGCGTACCGATCTTTACACCGATCTGTGAACACACCGATCTTTACTCTAATTATATTTGCAAATCGAAAACTTTATTTTCAGATTCCACACAATTAACACCAAAAACAATCCAAAACATACATATCAATAACCACACTGATAAAGTATAGCAGCCAGCTTATCGAGACAGGTGCTTAGGGACAAAGGGGCCTCCAGCCTTTTCAACATAACCGTCAGGTAGGTTATGTACAGTATAGGTGGAAGTCTGATCCCCAATGGTAACCGAGATAACCGGATCAAGTGGTCTGTCATCCACTCTGACTTTTTCTTTAGCTGCCACGACCTTATGTTCCACCAGTTTGTTAGAGTTTCAACAAGTATCCCTTCATTTGCGCCTTTACGGGTTCGTAGTGTCGGGTGATACTGATAGGATCCTTTTTCTCAGCTACTCTCTTTTGATTGTACTTCTTCAAAAGATTCGCGTTGGCCATGATGCGGTTTACCCAGTCCGGTCTAATGAAGGAGACAATCAGATCTTTCGGTGGTTCCTTATCCTTTGAAGTCGGCGGTTTGTCAGTAGATTTCAGACGGTGAGCTTCCTTGACTTCATTTTTAGATAACTTCTTCTTGGCATTGGCAAAGCTATTGACATTGATAAATGAAACCACAGTGTCTTCCACAGACTCTCTGGTCTCATTGTTATTCTCTTCCAGACCTTTGATGATGAGGTTGTTCTCTATGACTGCTGTTCAAGGAGTCGGCAGCTACGGGCGTTGGCGGCGATGGCCTTATCTCTCAGGTCAAACTGTCCGTCCAACTCAACCTTCAGTTCCTCCTTCATCGTTCTGACTTCCCTCTGTACAAGTTACACAGTATTGATAGGAATTGGATCCTCACCGCCATGAGCACCAGCACCTGCCGAACCCGTACCGGCAGGTACCAGCCAATTACCGTCAGATCCCAAGCCATCACCTTTAGAAGGAATGGACGCCCGCGACATACTGGAGACCGATGAGGACATGCGGTTGTTAGGAGAATCGGTCCTTGTTTCTTGTGTTTGGATCTAGACTGATGACCGGAGCTCCCTTAATGGGTCTGTCACGTTAATCTCCACCACGAGTGCAGAAGGTTTCCGGAAAATTGGGGAAAGACTCGAAAGTTTGGCATTTGTCTAGAAATATGTCTAGAAAGTTGTAACTTTTGCCAAAAATTTGTCTGGAAATATTTTCAAACTTTCTAGAAAGTTACGTAATATTTCGAGACAAAAATTCAACTTCCTGGAAATATTGAAATTTGTCTAGAAATATTTTCAACTTTCTAGAAAGTTATCTAATATTTCGAGACAAAATGTCAACTTTCTAGAAATATGTATAGAAACATTTCAACATTCCGGAAAGTTTGTCAAGTCTAGAAATATTTCGAGACATCTTGCACTTTCGGGACATCAGTAAACAACTTTCGAGACAAATGTTGAGAAGTGTCTAGACTTTGTTGAAGTGTCAAGTCATTAACTATCGAGACATTTACTAACTTTCGACATAGGGTAACCTGCATTAGACTTTGCTAACATTCAGATCTTTTGCTAGTTTAGATGAGGGATGGTTTACGCTTACTGTATACTGACTATATTTGTTCTGTATAAACCGTATTTCGTTGCAGATATGTAATTCCAACGAAACCCTCGGATAATGTGCGACTTAGATATTCAGTACGACGAGAACGATTGTGATAAACGATTGTGAGAGACGTCAACTATTCTGAACTTCGTTTCTTGAATAACTAAACTTATGGTTCTGCAGGAAACAGACTATACTTACAGGTCGCAACAGGTCAGCTTAATAACCAGCATTCTCACTACTGAAACTGAGCTTTCTCTCACAATGCCTAGGTCTAGCTCTCTCAACAGTCTTTCAACAGCTTATCTGATCTCCATATGTGCTTCCAAAACTGCTCCATAAGTACTACCCAAACTGCACACTGCCGACTTCAGACTTTAATCCCCCCACACCAAGTACATTTTAATGACAATCAACAAGGTCAGGCAGCACAAAACAAAATAAAAGTATTTTCTGAATTCTTGATGGCGGCTATTAACGGGCGGAGGATTTCTTAAAGTCGGAGGATCGTCTTCTTACATTGTCCGGGGCTTGGACAGAGCAGTAAAAGGGAGCCATACGTCTGCGGACAGCCGCCTTCGTCAGAACAGACGCATCCAGGCAAGCAATGTGATATCTTAAGGCGCGTCCGCGCCATTGGACACCAATTGTCAGTTCTACTTCGAGGCAAATTTTACAGGTGGCAATGTTGTAAGAGGCGTTTCGTTCAAACCGAGCAGAGCAGGTACGGCAGGTAAGTGCACCATCGTTGCGTTCCAATTTCGCCAGTTCTCTTAGCCGCACTAGAACAAATTAAAAATGAAGCACTATCTTAGGATCAAGGACAGCACCAACCATCAAAGATAGCGCCATTATAGTCAGACACTTTATATTTGAGGCATGCTTACCCATTCCATGTTTCTATATTTAAACATCTATATTTAAACCGAAACATTACACAGGTACTACTTACATTGCTCCATCTGAGCCGCTATTGATAGCCGATGCACCTCAGAAACAGGCACCAACTTTGACTCAAGGACCTCCGCTCGCAGAACGATTTCCCCAGACGTGCCAATAACTGGCTGCTTGGGAACCACCAAACGACAGAGTGGAATCCGACAGTTCAAGAAGCCTGAAATGATGGAGCAGATGCTGTAAATTTATTTAAGTACGATATTATTGCATTATAGCGGACATTTAAAGATTAAAGTATCGACTCAGCGTAGAGTGGTATAGGTATCACCTTTTCAGTTTGAGTCAAATATAGGGTACCTAGACAGAAAAATAGCTATTTTGAAAACGAAAAAGTTAGCAGAAAATTGAATAAACCGTTTGAGCGCGTTAGAGAAGTGTTGTATTTGCCGCCAAACCAGGCTCAATAATGAGAGACTAAAAACTTTAGAAAAAAGAGGGGGTCAACTTTTCAGTTTGAGTCAGATTTAGGGTACCTAGACAGAAAAATGGCAATTTTGAAAACGAAAAATTTAGCAGAAAATTGAATAAACCGTTTGAACGCATTGGGGAGGCGTTGTAAATGCTGCTAAAACAGCCTGAGTAATGGGTGACTTAAAACTTTAGAAAAAAGAGGGGGTCACCTTTTCAATTTGAGTCAGGTTTGCGATTAGAGGACATACGTCTGATCTGGATAAACGGCTTCTGGATTTTAAACCTTCTGCTTTACCTTCATAAATCGTTAGATTTTTTGATCCAATCCAAAGAAGTCCCCGCATTACCAGTCTAAAAAGGAATAGCTCAAAATTATAATTTGCAGTCCAACAGCTCATGGTTGATTACGATTGACATTACTTCACAGTTTGTAATGACATGAAGACATATAAAGGTTAAAACATAATTACAAGGTGTGAAAACATATAAATATCTAAAAATAAATCCCACAGACTATGCTCACACTGCGCTACTGTGGACAAAAATAAAGATATGCACTGTAAATATAATGCAGATTTATGTTGATAAGCTTTTGTATTCGGTAGCTTTCATCATTACTCTTCATCAGCTCTTGGTCAACCCTACTTGTATAATTAAGTCAATGTACTGTGAATGTAACTTACGGTTGACGCAATGGACTCTGCCCTGGAAAGGAATGCATGACCTGTTGGATAAGAAGGAGTGTATGGAGGCAGTGGAGACGGTGTTTCCAAAGGTGCTACCTAAAGTCAAAATAAAAAATATGGCAAGTTGGATTTAACAACGTGTGGGGGGTCTAAATTTTGGAATGTGGAGACCTTTTCTCCCACACACAGGCGGTAAAAACATCTTACTCCCCCGCAAGACATAATAAGGAGAAGATATGCAACTTGACCTAAAACGCTGCAACTTCTTGAGAAAAGACTTTCTGAAAAAAGAAAAAAATTTTGAACTATACATTTTCTAAAACATTCCTGTCCGGGAAAGGCCTAGAATTGACCACTCTTTCAAAATGCTGACAAGCCTCTGGATATAACCTAACCCATCCCAAAATTAGTGTCCCTTGTGTGAGCTAACCATTCTGCTGTCCGACTCTTTCATTTTATCTAGGTAAATAAAAACTCATACAAAATCAATCTGGCACAAACTGTCTGAATGCGGGATACATTGACATGTAAAAGTCAGACGAAGCAACCCAGCCTTAACTGAATCTGCAATGGTTTATGTAGCAAACAACCCTAACAAAAAATCGCACGGTTGTGGATGAAGACGGTGTTTGAGTTGGCAGTCTGGCTTCACTCGTTTGAGATTGTACCACATTTCCAGAATCGTAGTGGGCAGCGGATGCGGCACCACGTTCACCGGACTAAAACAATTGCATTTAATCATAATTTAATAAATATCACACTCACACTGCCTATGCTAGGATTAACACGGCGAGGAAAAACTTAAGTGAGGAGAAATAAAATTAAATGGCAAATCACAAAACTCTTGCAGTTAGAGCTGATTTTACTAGCAGGAATGGAGTCCGTTCGAGGATCGCTCTCGAGCTCTTGCCATAACTTCGGACCTTCCCCACCCCAGAAACATTGTCAATGCCATTTTACCAATCTTTTCTCGGCGTCGCCACATTTTTAAAGAATTCTTACTATTCAAACTTAAAAACAACTAAGTTTGGCAATTTTCAGTGAGCCAACATCGATTCCCACAAAGACCCTGCCCTCATAACAGTTGTCTAAAGTTAAACCAGCAGAGCACAAGTTACTTACACCAAATCTTGGCGTGGGAGTGTCTATTGGCAACCGTGATGCAATCTCAAAATCACTCATTCTCGAAGAGCGAGAGCGAGACGAAGCAGATTTGGCATTTGTTTGAAATCATTGAAATTGTATATATAGCATTGTTTAAAGAAAATTTAAACAAGTAGGAATAATGCTCTGCAGTTACATAAAAATACGATAAGAACTACATACACCTTCGATGTTTAAGGGGGTTTGACTAATGGTGAGGTAAGGAGCCTACACCATAGCTGCCAATGATTACTTCAAAAAACATGTCCATTGAAACCAGCTTAGTTCATTCTCATAATATATGGATCCAACCAATCAAAATCCCAAAACCCTGCACAAGCACTGACATGATGTTTCCAACCTGGCTGTTTCCAACAAGGGATGGGCGATTTCGATAGGCAGTCGGCCTCCCAACCAAACCCAAAAGTGTCCGAAAAAGCATTTTTAACCCAAAAGTGTCCGAAAAAGCATTTTTGTATTTCTTAGCAATTCTAAACTTAGATGTACGCGCTTTCAGGAAAATATTTGCCCTGCAAAGGGTGCAACTCCAGACATCTGGGGACACTTCCAGAAGTTTGGTTTAGGAAAAAGCCAGCCTAATATCTATGGAAATCCAATAACCTATTCACATTGCAAATGCAAATAAAGTGTTATGTGTGATGCTTTTTGTCACTTTTCACAAATTCACTAAATTATTTCACGTATCAAATTCAAGCAATGTGCACTTACAGAAGACACCAATGCTGAATCGGGCCTCCTGGTTTGAAACGCTTCTGACTTTGGCATTTCGGAGATCACGTCCAAAACAGACTCAGAATTTTAAGATATCACTCTACAAGATATATGTTTTCGATCACAACAAACCAGAAGCAATCGATAACTATGAATTACAAGTAACAAAAATGCTCCGCACGAAAGGGGATAATACGAGTGTTGGGCCTATGTCAATCCTTTAAATTCCAGTTTATAAGTAACGGCATTAATCCGTCACAGCAACTTTTGGTGGATGGTTCCATGGCGAAAGTTTTCCATTCGCTTCGGGCTTTTATTTGACACCAAATTTGACCGCTTTTGAAAATTTTTGACCCAAAATCGCCAATGTCCCCACCCCACCCCACTATAGCCACTTTGGGTATGCAGTTCTATAACAAAAGTTGCTGAGCTGACTTAGCTGGCTTTCATTTGATACCAAATTTGACCATTTTTGAAAAATTTTATTTTTGACCACTTGATTCCCCCCTACCCGACTGACGCTTCAAACGGCAAAGTGGAACCAGCCCAGCACGATGGGTGGGTCTGACGGTAAAACTGACTGCGGGAATCGCTTCTCCGTGCCAAAAAACAATTGTATGAAAGATTTGAGCTTTCAAAGTTGAATAGAGGGCGAGAAATTTCGATTTTTCATTTTTCGAACTTTTGCCATTTTTGACGGGCCACTGTGGTCGCTTGGGAAGTGATAGAGAAACGCAATCTGGACCGTTAGTTAGTTCAAAATATGGAATTTCTGAATATAAAAAGAAATCAGCTCCAGCTCGTAACTTTCGACCTGAGCGACGACCACAAAAATGGTCACTTTTCGCTCTGAGCCGACTTTGCGGCGCCACTGCAGCGCTGTGGCGCAGCTGCGGCGCAAAAAAAGTTGCGATTCTTAAATTCTTTAGAGGGTGCTACTAGACCCTATAGCCCATGAGATTGGTCCACCACTGCAGATCACGTGAAAGCGGTGAACATTATGTACAATACAACCATCAAATAGGAGAAACCGGAAAAAACATCGCCGTCATAACCGGTCCGGGGTACAACTTTTTAACGGTAAGTGATACGGGGCTGAAACTTTCCAGACATACTAAACTCGATGTGCTCTACAATTTGCGCATAAAATCTGCGCAGGATTTTGTGTAGCTTCTACGCAGCTTATTTTACACTCCAGCCACTTTTCACACATATTATAGGGGTATTCACACATATTTTATTTAGCAAAGACTCCGTACAATCGCATAAAAAGCACTTCGAACTCCAAATGATACATTTTTACGGGGGTGGGCGTTACGTCCCCGAATCTGAAACCAAATCCTTCACCTGAGCTGCCACGAATTGTGCTTCACCTCGACCAGAGCCCCATGCCTACGTCTTGCTGAAATCCAGGCGTTTTTGAGATATTTTTTGGGTTCTCATTTTAAATTCATTAGAAAACTAATTTTGGGCTGTTTTTCACAGAGAAAATATGCACTCGAGAAAGATATATATTTTATGAAACAGCCCTTATTGACAACACACAGAAGAATATGGTCAAAGATAGATCACGTTTTGTAAGATTAGTGAAAATAAAAAAATTAAGTCAACCCAACTGTCAAATGAAGAACGCATGTAAATTGGCTCCTAAGAAACTTCCGGGAATGTGCACGTGAGAATAGCCAAATTTGGGTAAACGACAACAATTTTCAGAATTGTTGTGATTTGAATACCCAAATACATCATGTGCCTGTAAGTCTTTTTTCCAACGTTTTCCTGTTACCCCAAAAATGGGCGCTTAAAATTTACGCAGTCATCATGTCCTTAACCTAGTGTTACAACACATTATGTTGTGTTATGCGCATCACATAACCATTCGTACATGCGCATATACACACACGTACCACACGTGTGTACGTATGTGTGTGCGTCCGTACAGTGTCAAGATAGATACAGTATAATACCAGACTTACGTAGCAAATTAGTCACTGTGTTAGACAAATCTAATCCGCATAGCCAATCATGATTATTCCAAATGTTATTGCTGGACAATTGTCCGCTGGACATGCTAAAAGTAAAGAAACTATAGTACGACCAAAAAGTGTGTGTACAAACACTGTCCGTTTATAGCAGATTATCCTTTGGAGTAAACCCCCACAATGTATAAATATATATTTTTAGAATCCTCAGGAAATTTAGATTCCGAAAATCCGGAATTCCGAGTTTCATTCACGGAAAATCTAAAATTTGTTGTTTTTCGCCCAATGCTTATCAAATAAAAATTTTGTTTTCACGATCGAATAGAGCTAGTCCCGCTGCATATTTGTGCTCTAACAAGTTTTTCACGAAAATGCACCCAATTTCCGGAATTCCGTGTTTCAAAATTTTCGGACTATCTGTGTATCACAAGATGGGTATCATACGAAAGCTCTTATCGAGCTAATCAACTTTTGTAATAGGACGAACTCTTGAAAATGCACACAATTCCCGGAATTGGAGAATTTAAATTAAAAGCCTGATTTTCCGAATTTAAAACTTGTTTCCAATGCCCCACAATATGGGTATCATCACAAAGTTCTTGATTAGCTGAACAAATCTTGTAATAGAACCAATGTCTGAAAATGCACCAGATTCCCGAAATTCACTCTAGCTTGGAAGTTTTTCGCGAACTCCGAGAACTGGGCTCATTTCTGCGACTTGGTTCTGTTACAAGATTTGTTTCGCTCATCAAGAGCTTTCGAATGATACCCAAATTGTGGGGTATTAGAAAAAATTTTAAATCCGGAAATTGGGTGCATTTTCGTGAAAAACTTGTAAGAGCATAAATATGCAGCGGGACTAGCTCTATTCGATCGTGAAAACAAAATTTTGATTGCGATAAAAATTGGGCGAAAAACTAAAAATTTTAGATTTTCCGTGAATGAAACCGAGAATTTCGGATTTTCGGAATCTAGTGTTCCTGAGGATTCTAAAACTACACATATATAATGTGGGGGTTTACTCCAAAAGCTAATCTGTGGTAAACGGACAAAATTTGTACACACATTTTTTGGTGGTACTATAGTAGGTACCTTGAACAATATGCCAGATTGCTGGAACAATGTGACAACATTCCCTATCAACTACTGATGGGCACTAGATATGCGGATAATTTTTATTCGGATAATATCCGATTTGAGAAAAGTATCCTGAAATTCGTTTACACTTCAGAAAAAAATAAATAAAATGAGCAACTTGACAAAAATTTCCATTTTTTAAATTTTTAAAAAATTCTCTAAAAATAATTTTGAATCGAGGCTGAAGCTTGGATATATGGTGGCTTGCCACAGCGCAACGAAAAATTCAAATTTTATATGCGAAATCGAATAAAATTCCTGAACTAGTTCTGAATTTTTCGGATGTAACGTACGTGTAACCTAACAAACGAATGTACGGATATGCGTTAATGCAAAATAGGCCGATATTTGTATAGGAAAATTTATTCGGATCCCATCACTACTATCAACATAGATGTTAAAACAAATTGCGATGTTCACAATTAGAAACTGTTTTGAAACAAATTCTAAAAGGAGAAGAACAGCCGCCGTCCAGCAGCTTAGAAACGAGATGACCAAAATTCCTCGTCCCAATTGCCGTTAGGATTAAAGAGAGCCTGGAAAACAGAAAATTTGAATCCAAAAGCAAGAGACAGTTGCACATGCGTCAGAAAATTACATTTACCTCAGACTAATAAATATGTGTGCATATATATATATATATATATATATATATATATATATATATATATATATATATATATATATATATATATATATATATATATATACGTTTAGTATAAAGTAAGTAGGTATATATTGTTCTGATATGTTAAACTTAGAATGACAGCTATCTAAGATATCCTGTTTCTGCCGGAGACAAAGTAGTAGCCTAAACAAAATTGTGACTAATATGTGAATTAAGAAGGGGCATGATACGTAGTTGTGCACACAAGAAATTTTAAGCAACGAGAAGCATCGAAGACTTCAGACGCACAAATTAACATTTAAGATGGAGGGACCGTCAATAGTATATAAAATGCTTATTGTTATTAGCACGGTATTGGGGTACAACGGTCAAATTATGCAGAAAAAGTATTAATCAGTGCGTATATATATAAATGTTGCGCAACAGTGTTGTGCATGTACATATGCGATGTAAAATCTATTTGTGATCAAGATAAATTCTAGACAAATATACAGAAATACATCGTGATTCACAATTACAAAAAATGTTCAGGAATGTTCAGTGTTCAGAAAATTAAAAATGAAAAAGACGGCATTGATTTGGCAATGCCACTGGACACAGAAGCACATCCAAAACACAACTACACTTAACGACAGAAAACTCAAGCTTATGAAGAGACCGAAAATGCTTTTTGTGCTTTCATTTACATAAAGCTACATGTAATTAATTATTCGGCGAAATACTTAAATCACAGCTATTATTCAAGTCGAATAGACATTATAAACATTTGCATACCATAATCTGCGTACACGTACAAGGCATACGATAGTTAGCATTTAATATGTTAAATGTTTGACATTCAGAGAAGTAGATAAATTTTGGCGTTTTATTGAACTAATTTTTAGTGAGTCAGTGACTACAGGCGTACGTAATGTAACACTATGAAGCGTTTCTGTAGACAGATCGTTTAATTGCCTGGTTGCATTTAACTTTTAATGCTTCCAGGACGTTTTGTTGTGAGTTAACAACTACGGGCGTACCTAATTTGCAACTAGTGCAGCGAAAGCAAAATTCTGTAGATAGCTCGTCTAACTACATGGTTTCATACAACCAAATGCAATCAGCAATAAACATTATGGCACAAAATGAAGAAGACTTTGGCTTTAGTAACGATGTATAGCTCATAAACGCCTCATAAAAAGTTGGCACTCTAAATGCGGCTACTGTAAATGGACAGAAAACATCACAAACCTGGTGTGAACTGAAGTTATATATATATACAGTAATCCAGTGACTTACTGTGTTTATAAATTTTTGGGCACCCGTAGCATTATGTTTTCGTTCAATGCCTATATAGTGGTATATATAGAAAGCTTTTTCAGCGAATTTGTGAATTTTTGCCTGACTTTAAAAAGTCTGTATTTTAATAAGTAAACAATTTTCCATATTTAATGCTTAAGATTAAAGAAAAATATTTAAACTATTTTGTAACACTGTTGACCATGATCATGTTTTGAGCTTAGGAAAGCAATGGTAGCTGTCACAGCAGAAAGTGGATAAATTTAACTTTATCCAGTTAAATTAGGGGATAAATTCAGTTTACGGCAAAAGGTAAGCAAAATACACTTCCAGTAATACTCAAATTATCAAACTAGCATTATTGAACAAACGAAATACACTATACAAGTGTCGAAACTTTTTTGCTACCTTAGAGAATTCGGTTATACATAATACACTAATTTCGGAGTGTTCTAAAAACAAGTAATTACAAATGTACGTATGCATTTACGTAAAGTATATACATTATTCTGATTTCTACTATTTTTACATACGTAAAAACAAGCAAACTTAAGAAAGGTCGAATTCTTAATTACAAAAACTTAACCTCAATCTTAATATTAAGAATGACTCCATTTTATTCTCCACTAAACCATTCATTTCGTCGCTAAGAACGAACCTGGATATTATGTAATCCAATTCCATTTAGTTTTAAAGATTAGAAACTGGTGGCTTTCCTTACAAAACCCAACGAAAAAGTTATGTATATTGAAGGGACGTATACAGGATTTTCAAAAGGAGGGTGCGGACATAATTCCCCCTGGATACGTCCCTGTATATGCATTAAGTAACACGTGTACATACGTAAGTTTGTATGTGTAATAGTCTGAATGCAAATGTAAGAGCAATTAAGGCACTCCCGAAAACAGTCCTACTGCATTACACTTGTGTTTGCACAGCGCTGTAGATTAAAGAAAGCATAGTGGACAAAAGCTGAACCCTTCAAAGGATGCGACAGGCCTGCAAAAGCTCAGCCTCTGGCAAAAACAGCCAATTGCATTTAACTATGACCCCACACTGTGCCATAAAATCATTCATCAAGTTACATTGAGCTGTCAAGCGCTAATTGCACATTTCTTAATCTTAAAGCTGCGCTTAACAGTCTTATTGTTACTCACCCTTATTTCTAATTTCATCGCAGTCCTGTTTTATCTGTAATTCTGTACAGTTGTGACAACCTTCTTTGGGTGCTGTTCTGGTGCCATTCTGCAGAAGTTCGCTTTGTTGAATTTTTGATCTCAGAATTTCTGCCAAGTGAAACATAATAAGTTTTAAGCACTTTCATCTTGCAGAATAATAAATTTGTCTTTCACTTTGCAGAAATTCTACAGTCTAAGGTTCATTTGCGCTGTCCCCCAGCCATAACTTTTGATTTTTTGACTAATAGCTTTGAAATTTTGCATGAGAAAAAAATGAAGGCTTATGGATTTTAAAATTTTTAAAACCTTAAAAATTTTTAAATTTTAGTTTGGTAAGGGAAAGACCAAGGGGAACCGAAAACCTTTTTGAAAAATTTTTGCTGAAACTTGCATAAGGGGGTTTTCAGGGGTGCTGAGCACGAATCTGAAATCCGTTCTCTGATTCAGCTTTTAGTTATCTCCGTATAAGCTAAAGTTGTAAGCTTAATATGCGAGCTTATCCTGTGCTAACGAAAACTTGAATCGAAAAACGGATTTCAGATTCGTGCTCAGCCCAACTGAAAATCCCCCTATACAAGTATTCAGCAAAACTTTTGTAAAAAATTTTTAGGTTCCCCTTGGTACCCCCTTAAACTAAAATTTTTTATAATTTTAAAACTTTAATTTTTGAATTCATAATCTCCATAAGCTGAAAATAGGAAAAGCACAGGAGACAAGACAAAACACGAGCAATTCTGCAAAATGAAATTCTGCGTACTGAACATAAAACAATTGATCTTTTGCGCTTTCCCCCTGCCCTAATTTTTGAGTTTTTGACCAATGACTGAAATTTTGTAACGTGTAAATGTTTTTAATATTATAAAATTTTAGTTTGGTAAAGGGGGACCAAAAGTTTTTGAAAAAGTTGTGTTGGAAACTTGCATACATGGATTTTCAGGGGAGCTGAGCACGAATCTGAAATCCGTTTTTCGATTCAGCATTTAGTTAGCTCATAGCTTGTACCAAGCTAAGGAAAAGCTGAATCGAAAAGCGGATTTCAGATCCGTGCTAAGCGCCACTGAAAACCCCTGTGTATCAGCCAGTTTTCAGCAGTTAAAGTTAAAGAATTTTTAGCCCCCCTTGGTCCCTCCTTACTACACTAAGATTTAAAATTTATATATAAAAATTTTTGAAATTTTAAAGTTTTTGAGTTCAGCCTCCAGTATGCACCCTTACAAATGTTTAAAACCACTCGTCAAAAAATCAATTTATTTTTTGGTCTATTTCATAGATTTATTCCACTTTATTTACTTCAAGTTCTGTCTAATTTCTTTTATTTAATCTATTATCTTGGAGTATTCTACAACCGGAAGAGGTAAGCAAATATTTTGAATTCAATGACAGTTACTTTATTTGTGTGTGTAGTGTGTGTCCGTATATATAGTCGATTTCTGGAATGCTCGCACATGACATGGACAACCTTAAGAATCGATTTATCTCTCTCTGTATATTATCTAAATCTCTTATCTAAAGTTAAATATAAATTTTCTAAACTTTGCAATTTTACGTATGACATCTATTAGACATTAATTATACTGAATAGTTTAAAATTCTTTATTCAGTTTTTACAGATACAACTATTTTAAAATTAATTATTTTAGATGTATACGTAAGTACAAGCTATTAATTGATATGGCGATACTAGGGCAGACGCACACCTACCTGTGCGTAACTTTCAAAGTCTTTCAAAGCTCATCCGATTTAGTTCAGTGGTATGGATGGATTTGAATACATTTGTGATCGCTCTAAAGCAATTTCAAAATTTTTTATTTTTAAGTTTTTCCAGGGGAGACCAGGGGGAACCAAAGAATGTCTGTCTCCAATTTGCTAAAAAAGTTGAATACATGGGTTTTCCGGTTTGGTGAACACGAACCAGAAACCGTTTTTCGAGCCGGATTTACGTTAGTTAGATATAAGCTTAAACGTTAAGCCTGCAACGTTTTCTTATTCTAGCCAAAGAACCGAAACAAAACAGATTTCACATTCGTGTTTACCAACCTAGAAAACCCTTGTAAGCAACTTTTGGAAGCAAAATTGGAGACAAGAAATTTTTTGGTACCCCTTACCCCCTCTCGGAAAACTTAAAAATTTGGAATTTTTAAAATTTTCATTTTGATCAAAATGACAGATGTATTCAAAAGCATCCATACCAAATTTGAACATCAGACAAGTTTTGTGAAGGTGTGCGTCTGCCTTACTATCGCCCACAGTGTAGGGTACAATGTCATAAGTTGCATGCAAAGACAATGTATATATTCCCTATTTGAATGCATATTACGTATATATATGTTTGAACAACGAACTTAAGGGGGGCGACTAAAGTTTTGCCCCGATGTTAGTACTCATATAGGCCCTCCTTTTATGCCAAATTGCAGCCTTATAGCTCGCACCAGTAATAAAATATTCCTTTCGTTGGCCAAAAGATTTCAAAATTTTCCCGAAACTTCAACTTTGAAGAGTAATTCCCTTAGATGCAGATAAGATAGGGACGTCTAAAGTCTGACCAAAAAATGTAGGGAGCGAAATTGTTTTGTTTATACTGAATTACCGGTACATTTTTGCTGCAGCAATGTATATATTTTCTGAACCGTCATGGCATGAACTTTCTTTTGGTTGAAAAAAATTTTTTTAAAAATTAAAATTCATCAAAAGAAGCCGATTTTTTAAGTTTTGAAAGATAAGTAGAAGCCAGCAACTAGCCGTTCGGCAGAAAATTAGCCCTTGTCCTAGACATTTTGAATCTCGAATATCAGCTCATTTCGTCAAAAATTGCGATAGTTATCCAATTTTTTCGATTTTCAAAATCCTTTGATCTTTGCCGCTTTTCCAACTTTGACTGGCCATTACTCGCGACTCACTCAACGCAAAAACTTTTTAATTGGATTTTCAGGACCGCTTACGTGTCGGCTTTCATGTGATATATGTGGTTTTTCAAAATTTGAAAATCGATTTTTTCGAAAAATACCACTTTTTGACCCAAAAATTCGACAATGCGAATCCAGCAAAAGTGGGTAAAAACAACATTATCATAAAGTTTAATCTGAACTGGATCTAACAATATAAAGTTTTCGTGGCTACGACTTGTATTGCACCCGCAACGAATTTTTAAACAATTTCGCTTTTTAGCCGGTTTTTGGCTAGTTTACACTATTTGCGGCATATCAATGCACAATATAGCACAACTTGTCAGAAATCAGCTGAAATAGGAAATTGTTTAAAAATTCGTTGCTGGGGCAATTTAAGTCGTAGCCACGAAAACTTTATGTCGTCGGATTCAGCTCAGATTAAAATGTATGATAATGTTATTTTTACCCACTTTTGCTGTATTCGCATTATCGAAATTTTGGGTCAAAAAGTGGTATTTTTCGAAAAAATCGATTTTCAAATTTTGAAAAACCACATATATCACATAAAAGCTGACATGTAAGCGGTCCTGAAAATCCAATTAAAAAATTTTTGCATTGAGTGAGTCGCGAGTAATGCCAGTCAAAGTTGGAAAAGCGGCAAAGATCAAAGGATTTTGAAAATCAAAAAATTGAATAACTATCGCAATTTTTGACGAAATGACCTGATATTCGAGATTCAAAATGTCTAGGACAAGGGCTAATTTTCTGCCGAACGGCTAGTTGCTGGCTTCTACTTATCTTTCAAAACTTAAAAAATCGGCTTCTTTTGATGAATTTTAATTTTTAAAAAAATTTTTTCAACCAAAAGAAAGTTCATGCCATGACGGTTCAGAAAATTGCTGCAGCAAAAATGTACCGGTAATTCAGTACAAACAAAACAATTTCGCTCCCTACATTTTTTGGTCAGACTTTAGTATTTTCTGCAGATAGGGGGCACATGTGCCAAATCATATTGGCAAATGGCCAGCTCAAAGCTAGGGTCTTGCAGCCAGCAGAAATTTTTAATTAATTATGTTGGTAGTTGTGAAAAAGGGGGGGTCGGGCACATAAACGGGACGGCTGCACTCGGCTGGAAGACACCTAAGAACCAACGACCAAGTATTTTTTGAAAACACCCATGCTCTTTAACATCACTAAAAAGTAGGTCAATCGGACAAATTCGGGGCACCCTTTTGTCGTGACAGTTCAGAGATTATTTTATGAGACAGATTTAGAAAAAATCGTTTTCAGAAAAAAATTTCCAGAAATTTTCATATTTCTAAACAATATTTCTAGATATGTTTCACATTTTGAGACATTTTCATGCTTCTAGACAATGTTTCTAGATATTTCTCACATTTCCAGACATTTTCATGTTTCTAGACAATGTTTCTAGATATTTTTCACATTTCGAGACATTTTCATGTTTCTATGCAATGTTTCTAGACATTTTTCACATTTCGAGACATTTTCATGTTTCTAGACAATGTTTCTAGATATTTCTCACATTTCCAGACATTTTCATGTTTCTAGACAATGTTTCTAGATATTTTTCACATTTCGAGACATTTTCATGTTTCTAGACAATGTTTCCAGACATTTTTCAGATTTAGAGACATTTTCATATTTCTAGACAATGTTTCTAGACATTTTAATCTTTCGAGACTTATTTCTTACCATTTATTAGAAATAGTTTCAAAAGTCTAGAAATATTTTTAAATGTCTCGAAATGCTTATAGACCTTTCTAGACAATTGCGTAATGTTTCTAGAAATATTTCGTAAATGTCTCGAAGGTTAAAATGCTTCACGACAAAATTTGTCTAGAAAGTTGTCAACTTGTCTCGAATTATTTTTAGACAAATTGTCAACTTTCCGGAAACCTTCTGCATTCGTGGTTAGATTTAACGTGCAGACCCATAAACAATTACAAACGAACAACCAATCATTATATATAAGTATGCATAATAATATAATATAATACTATACAGTTGGTTATGCTGTAAAGCCTAGGCTTTACAGCGGTTTGGTTAAGACCAAGGTCTCCTTGCGGAGCCTAGCCTGTTGGTTAAGCGCACCCGCACAAGGCACGTACGCGAAAAGAATACGCAGTTACTACATATACTTCAGCTTAACAATTCATTGGTTCTGCATACCCGAGGTTGCCTCGTGTATGCGAAGATGAAATTCTAATTACATTCCACCATAAACCAGACTAACAACTATCCTAGCCGTAATAAAATGCTATCTGTCAATGGACTGGATGACTTCAAGGTCAAACGTCCTGTGAATTCAACTTGACTACAGGGTATACTTATATACAGTAGCCTTACCGAGGTAGTGAACTTGCAGTTGACAGTAATGTTTCTGAAAGCGCGAAGGCGCAATACCCAAGTGAGAGGGTGGGAGGTCCGCCAATACGGCCTGCACTTTTCCCTCTTTAGTGTAAAGCAAAATAATTGGAGGATTTACCTCCGGAAGGGGCTCCACGGTTGTCATCGTTACCAACCCCACGGAACATCAACAGGGTGACTAATGAGAACCAGCGTTGTAGAAGGAACATAATCCTGTAAATAAGCAGACAGCGTTTGAATAAATATGTTCTAAATAAGTACAATATATTATTGTACGTGTGCACAGATATGACATATTACGTTGTTGAATGAAGGTTGGAGTGGGATAGTTGGATTGGCTGGTGGTGGATAACAAACAGGTAGGATGGGACCAGCACCCTCCACAGTTACTGCTACCTTTTATCTATCGTGGTAGGGGCCCGGAATTTCCTGCATAAACCAGAATTTTACAAATGTGTTAGGGAGCAAGTCGACCAGGGCAAGGTGCAACATGTAAGCTTCAAGTTTTCTTCTGACAATTGCCCCTCGCGTCCTTGCCCATGACCGTCGCCCACAGCTACGGAGCTGGGAGGGGCACGAAAGTGGTCGGCACCCCAACCAAACCTATAATTAAAATAAACTGTGAACTTGGTTGTGACTCAACGTTAATCCATATTTTGACTTAAATTCGTTGCTATTAGAAAAGTTAAAAATATTTTTTTAATTTTGTTTTAGTGTAACCCTGACGGTGATTCTTCCGTATAAGCACACTTGACATTAAACTAAAGTGCACTCAATGCATCTACTTCCGTAGACGCACACTAGAATTTAGAGAGAAATCATTCTGGACTTTCGCAGAATGTGAAAGGCATCTACTTCCGTAAACGCACACTACATCACCGATAGTCCTATTTACCGCGAATTTTCACATTACTTACTCAGAATAAAATTCTAGTTCTATATATAAAAAATGATATCATGATATAAAAATGCCATTGTTTATACAAGCAAAAATATCAGTTATAAGATAAAATTATTAAATTATCAATTATAAGCTGTAAAATTGTAATAAAATTTTAAAATATTAAGTAGCTGTAAACATGAAAAAATTAGTGTAGCGAATATAAATTTTTGAAAAATAAGAGGGACTCTTATCGGGGACGAGAAAATTATTTTGTAAAACTATAATATCAAATTCTTTAATTCTTTAATCTTATTGCCATTCTATTACCATTCTTTCTATATTTCTATATTGCCATTCCTTAAAAACTAAAATACCATTTATAGGACATTATGAATTGTTTTGAAAAATTGGATTATTTTTCCGCCCCCGGTAATATTTCAATTTTTAAAATAATTAATACGTTATAATTTTATAACAATTTCATAATTTATATTTATTAGATTTTATGAACAGTGATTTTTATAGCATGATGATATTATTTTGTGTATATAAATAAAACTAGAATTCTATTCTTAAGTAATCTGAAAATTCAGAGTTAAATAGAATTATCAGTGATGTAGTGTGCGTCTACGGAAGTAGATGCCTTTCTGATTCAGCGAAAGTACAGAAAGATTTCCCCCTAAATTCTAGTGTGCGTCTACGGAAGTAGATTCTTTGAGGGCACTTTAGTTTAATGTCAAGTGTGCGTATACGGAAGAATCACCACCCTGACTTGTGATATTACTTAAAAGCAGACAGCCCCTGTCTTTGAAGTCACAATAATTTTTACAGCAAACTAAAAATCTGCGATAATCGGTTGTGACCGCGATAATCATAGTACTTCAATACAGTCATGAAATTCGGCCATCTCGCCCAAAATAGTTTCTAGGAAATAGAGATTGAGTAATACTTCAATTAAGCAGAGACTCCAATTAAACAGTGTTATGCATACACAAATGATATCCCCCTTTTATTGTTAGTGTTACACTCACTTGACTGCACTGAATAGTTGAATGTTTGTTCAGTGTTATGAATAGACAAATTGTGCCTCCTGTTTATTGTTATTGCTACTTTCCCTTGACTGCATTGAATAGTTAATATTTGTTATATGAAGTTCACGGCCGTTTTATCAACAGACTCTACTAAGAACGTTTCAGTTTATTTCGAGGACGCTGTGGACGCTAGTATGGTTCAAGTCTGAGTTTGTGCTAAAAGGCTGGGGTACCCTGGAAACATGCACTTCTTTTACGACTCATGAGGGGTGAGATGCTCGTGCTTTTGACCACCTTAGCTTACGCCTCCTCTAAAATGTACTGAATGGCGGTGAAAGCAGCCTGTATGCACTAACTCAGGTTTCAACCCATTTGATTGAGGGTTGATAAGCTGCTTTCTGTGGATTAATATGATACTGGTGATGACATGATAAAATGACTGAATTGGATGGGTTCACTCTTAAGTACTCGATCATACGTGGTTACTTCCTGTGGCGTGCTTGCAGAGCTGCAAAATGTAAACAATTAAAATTGCAAAACCAAGAAATATTTCCTCTAAGAAATGGTAACCATAAGTAGTAATAAAAGCAGAATACTCAAAACTGAGTTTTCTCCTTCCGTATGCATACTGACACTGGTCCGTTCAGTCGTCTTCTGTAGTTTCTTATAAACATACGCTATAATGCATATCATGTTAGTAATTTTTGTGATGGTCAGCCTATTTTAATGCATTACTCCCTGAGAATTGCGGTTTCTCTCCGTATCAGATCTGTCATCTTAGCTAGCATGCTGGTAACTTTTTTCAAGGGACAGAATAATATATAAAGTTTCTACAATCCAACAGACTCTGATTTGGTGACGCCGCCACCCTCCCCAGACGGAGGGCTGTAATCCCACCCAATCCAGATCTCTGTGGTGTGTGCTCTGAGCCAGCTAGCTGTATTCTCAGCGGCTGTACCCCGCATTGCCGATCAGTCACTCGTTACTGCCAGAAATGCCTTGATCAGATGCCGGAATCGGGAGATAATCGCTGCTCCTGGTGCAGACAATACTTTTATGGTTACACTTGCAATGGACATGAGTATGCGGTAAGTAGGCAATCTTCTTTGATGAGATATTGCAGAGTAGTAATGTCGACTTCGCTCACCTGAAACCGTTTGGAGTCACAAATAAACCAAGACATGTAATATATGTATGTTTGAGTGGCTGCAGAAGCGGTTAGCTTAAATCTGTCTAACCTAGTGTAGCGTTTTTAAGTACTACAGCTATCGTTACAGCTATTAGTACATTAGTATTATTTTTATCAATAATAATATTATTACAAGACTATTGGCTTCGTTGCACAATTTATATTGATCTGAACTTATTTTTGTGACATTATTATATCACACTTTTTCTTTCTTCTGACTGTTGGTTTTCTAATTAATCCATTTTTATTACTATTCCAGATATTTTCCGGTAATTTTTTAAAAACTGAATAAATAACGAACTCTTGCCGACTGAGATAAGGATAAATATGATAAAGAGAATAATGGACGGTTCTCATAAAAGATTTATGTTCTTCTCCAAATAGACAAACTCCAATTTTCTCCAAATTAGGGAAAGTAGACAATCGTGCTATCTTTTTTTTCATAGAAGACGTGACTGATGGAATCTCGTAAAGCTATCCTTTTATCTAAAAGCTAGGCTACTGCTTTTGCGTCAAAAAAGACGTTCGTGATCGAATCTCCAAAAAACTTGCTCTTCTATATAACTAATTCTTACGCCACAATTTACTCCGCAAAATAACGCCCAACTTTCGAAACCTCTTCTGATCGCCATGATCACCCAAATGAAAATTATTAAGAAACAAAACTACAAATTGACGGTAGAAATTCTATTATTTTAGTTATCGTAAAAGTTAAGGTAGTTTATTACTACTATAATAATAATAATAATAATAATAATAATAATAATAATAATAATAATATTTTGTACATTGTTTTATCATATGACTATCAGTAGTTTCTTGGAGAATTGATTTTCGTAATCCTGAATGCTATTATTTTTAAACTAACACTTGAAAACGTGTGCTGAAATGGATCAAATTGGAATCGTGCTGAAAATGGCTGCCCATGAAAGAGTAGTTGGGATACGCACTGAGATGAAAACAAAAACAAAAACCTAAAACAAGCTGGCCTTTGAGCACAAAGCGTCTAGATAGATTAATATCGTAAGGCTAGATCAATTATTCTTGATCTAAGATTATTGGTACAATTGACATTAACTGGCAGCTATATCTATGACATTTATTTTTTAGGTTGAACAGATAATCGCTCCTGGCTTCATTCCCTTGGAACGAAACCCAGAAAATCAACACGCAGATAATGCTGGTTTTCAACAGTCCAGCATTCTAATCTCACCACCGTGCAAGGGTCAGTTGTTAAACAGGACAATTATGTCTCAAGTTCCCCTATCCCAATTCCGCCTAAGAACGGATAACAATCTTCGATTGGTGGTGTCCTCAAAAACTTCTTGAAACTGGTGGCAGATGACAACTGTTGTGACAGAATGGTTACCACTATTGTTTGATCGATCTGCCTGAGCAGATGTAGTATTTGTAAATGTAAAATACACATGACATCATTTGTAGCTCGCATATTTCTGAAAAGATGGCTGCTAATACTGTCGTATTGGTATTGAAAAAAGTTTCAATTAAAAAATCAAGCGAGGCAAGGATCCAATAGAGGTTATTTCCGTGCTACAACCTATTGAACACAACTCTGAAATTGGGTCCTACTCTGGCAATGTGAAGTGTCGCTCTGATGAAGTTGTTAGTTTGAAAACTATGTCTCCTTATTTTCGATTTTACTCAAAGTTTCAACAGCAAGTTAGGGTGGACAATATTGCTCATTGCTATAAAATTTGGTCTAACAATTCCATCGCAGCTGCTATCATGAAACATGCCTAAAATTGTATATTTCAGCTATTTTAAGTTTCCAACTTCTACGAAAAATTTGCTAGTACTATGATTAAATTTTCTACTAAAATAATGACATTAAATGTTAGTCTTATTCAGCTTTCTATCTTTTGAAACTAACCTTTTCACATTTTAAACTCCCTTTTTTGTTCTTATACGCTCGAGCTTTTGCTCACTCTAGTGCTGTTAGGCACCATCTGAGCCTTTACAATTACTTACGACATACTCACCCTTGAGCAGTCCCACGCGTTGAGCCAGGGAAAAACATTTTTAGGCCAATTTTAACATTTTTCTTTTCTGTTATTCTAACCTTTTTCTATTTTACGAGCATAGAATCCTTAAAACCTTTAAATCTTAGTGAATTTTGTTTTATTGCGTCATTGTAAATCTAAAACTTTTCTGTATCTTTCAGTTTATGATGGCAAATTACGTTAATCATCCAGTTTCAATCACAAAATGTGGCGAGCATTCTTTGCTCATTTCAAAACGGTGGCAGACAAATACATTCATTTGGAACTATTTAAAGCGGAAGATGTCGAAAGTGACGGCTCGGTTTTCATTCGCCCTCTGAGGAAATTTGCGCTTCAAGTAGAAATGCTACTAGTCAAAGGTTCACAGATCATCTCTGCAATGAAACATTTAACTTCAAACCAAGATGATAAGGATCTTTCTGAAGAGGCGGCTTCAGAAAGACATCTCAAGTCGAAATCGCTTTCTAAGCGGTCTGGTTTCAGGAACAAGAAAATAGTAAGCCCGGCCCTCAATCTAATTTTCAAATTTATTGTCGCAAACTTTGAATCTTTCATTTTTACAATAAAGCAAAATAAGTAAGGCACAAATACGTTGAAGATAGTTACTCGATTCGTTAAGTTCATCTGTACATAATGCGAAAATGTTAACTAGGAACATTAAATTTTAACAAAAGATCAGCACTTTTAACAAAAAGCTAAATAACCAATTTTTAGCCGCCACCTCGACAGAGCGCGCGAAAGATACGGAGCCGAGCTCTGAAAAGAGAGCGCGGAAGCCAGCCAATCTTTAGCAACGAAGTACTCAAAGTCTCATGCAGAAGATTCGGAGGTTGTTTATTTAGATTTTTGTTAAAAGTGCGGATCTTTTGTTAAAATTTAATGTTCCTGGTTGACATATTTTTGCATTATGTATAGACGAACTTAACGGATCGAGTAGCTATCTTCAATGTATTTGCGCCTTACTTATTTTGCTTTATTTTAAAAATGAAAAATACGAAGTTTTCGACAATAAATAAATTTGAAAATGCAGATCGATGGCCGGGCTTACTGTTTTCTTTTTCCTGAAACCAAACCGCTTAGAAAGAGATTTCGACATGAGATGGCTTTCTGAAGCCGCCTCTTTAAAAAGAGCCTTATCATCTTGGTTTGAAGTTGAACGTTTCTGATGATCTCTGAACCTTTGGCTAGTAGCATTTCTACTTGATGCATAGTAAGCGCAAATTTCTTCAGAAGGTGAATGAAAACTGAGCCGTAACTTTCTAATTTTTCCGCTTTAAACAGTTCCAAATGGATGCATTTGTCTGCCACCGTTTTGAAATGAGCAAACAAAGAATTCGCAACACATTTTGTGATTGAAATTGAATGATTAACGTGATTTGTCATCATAAACTGAAGCATACAGAACAGCTTTAGATTTACAATGACGTAATTAATAAAACAAAATTCATAAATATTTAAAGGTTTTCAGGATTCTATGCTCGTAAAATAGAAAAAAGGTTAGAATAACAGAAAGGAAAAGAAAGTTTATTTAAAATATTTATGTAATGTGGGATGATGGGGATAAAAATTAGTAGGATACTAACTTAAATAAAAAGAAATTTTTATAAAAGTTTATAACATGTGACGCTAAAAAATGAATCGGTTTACTTAATGCTTCAAAACTTAATTCTCAAATTCTCAATTCAAAACTCAAATCTTCAAAATATTAGAAAAATTGAGAAAGAAGAATAAAAATAGGAAGAAGAGAGCGCGAAAGTTTTAGTAAATTTAGCTTTGTAAATATTTAGTACTTTTCAGTGTCTTTTCACGAGCGCACTCATTTACCTCTTCAAAAATGGCATGTTCTAGTTTGTTGGCATTTTCTTGCGGTGCAAGAGAGCCGTCCAGAAAAAGGACGGGAATGCCAGAAATGCCCTTCATCCATTCCTTGTATAATTCTTCGATTCTCGCTAAACAACGAATCGAAACCGACTCTTCTTCTTTACGCCCGCGCTGTAGCAGTCGTTCGTGGCAAATCTCTGCGGGGTTGTCGACAAAAGCGAAAAATTGGGCGTGCAAAATTCGCGCTCTATGACTGACTCCAAAAGCTGCAGCACGTGAAACTCGGTTTCTGACAAAATATTATCTTCAAGAAGAACCTTGGAAAAAATTTTCGTTCCAGAACAAAGAGAGCGCTCAGAAACGATAACCTTATCCGGAGAAAACGAGGAATCGGGATGTATCAATCTCTTTGTAATAGTGGCAAGAAAGAGGGTTTGGAACAGAAAACTGAAAGATTGGGGGTAGCATGAAAAATCAGAAAAAACGTTTTTCCCATGGAAGTTTGTTCACGTGGGAAAAGGTTCAAAGACAATGGCACAAGAAGAAGTCGTTTTCAACGAGCGTAAAATCGTCGATTTACAAGATGTTTCGATGTTTTCCTCTAACGCAACACGGATCATCTTTCGTTTTATTTTCCAGTTGAGCCGAATCCCCCTGTACATCTAGCCGTAAGGGGAAGTTCTGAAACTTCCTCAATGGAAGGACTTGAAAAACGTTCGCAAACAAGCTCCGCAACAACAACAAACAAATCCGGCTGAACTAGGGGTAGCTCCTGACGGAATTAATGTATCGGATGAAAGCTTAACGATCTTGAGTGTTTCGGAAACGAGAGACATAAAATGCCTGAAATATTAATTAGGTGTTTAGTGTAGCAACAGCAGATTTAAGCAAAATAACTTTAAATTATATGAAAGTATTTATGCTGCACCAGGGCCGCCACAACCGGGATCAGCGCAGAGAGCAGATTGTAAAAAATAGATTAAAGGCAGAGAGTAGCACAAATTCAAAACATCAACTCGTAAAGATAATCAGGAAATAAAAACTATAATAATGTAGTTTTCGATAAGGAAAAAGAATATCTTCAAGTTTTTATTCATTTTTGGCTTGAAAAGTTGCAAAATTGTAGTGAAAAACAGAAAACGTTAAGCCGACGTAGAGGACCGGGGCGGGGGGTGGCCAGGCAGTGTGCTTGCCTAATAAAATATATTGAAAGCACTTTTCGAAACAGCTTTTAGAGCGATTTAAGGAAGAATGTTTGAAAAATAGGCTTTTACTTTGTTTAACAAAGAGTATAAAAAATCCCCAGTGGTCACTATTGTTGAGATAAGCCCCCTCAAGATTTTGGAATATTTCAGGAACAGACCCCTTAAGTTGGAGTAGCCTCCCCGCTCAGAGTCGGACCATGCAAATCCTTTGAAAAATCATTACACTTTGACTGAAAACTTAATTTCTGATAATGCTCCAGTCAATAGCTTTAGCTTTACGCATACACATTTCTTTACCTTCACGTGTCCCAGAAACAGGATTAGGATCATACCCTCTTCCACATCTCACATCTGACCGCTTCACCCAAATTCCTTGAACCGCATGACATTATTCCACTCATATGACGGACCTACTTTGTTTTTCTTTCTTTTTACTTTCTGTTACCCAAATTTAACTTTGTTCATTTTTAAAATTTGTTCTTTTCCAAGAAAAGTGTTCCAAAGAACACAATTTTGGAACAAAAACTGGTCAGTTGACACTTTGCAAGCCAAGCTGACGAGAAAAGCTCAACACCAACCCAAGTTAATCAAGTAAAATACTTCCAAAATCGAAACAGATCTGTAAAATTAAAATCTAAATTCCGCGAAGCCTGAAATCCTCAACAATATAGATAAAAAATCTTCGAATTGAGTGTCGGTTCTAACTATGCTACACAAAGCAAGAATAAGAACCTTACCTTGCAAAAATCAAAAGCCAAATTTAAAAATCTCAAGTCGATTGTTTTTGATTCATTTAAATTTGTTCTTGTTGTTTGCCGCATTAGACAACACAATGTGATGATAATCACCCAATGGTGCAAAGTATTTGCCAGGACACTGACCCCGTAAGGTTGGTCAAAAACAACTGAACCAAGTTGTCAGAAGGAGTCTCAAAGCCTGGTCAACATCACGACGGATGACGTCTCCTCCTTTTTAGAAAATGCTCCGTCGGCCTCAGCGTTGCCATATCTGGCGGCTAGCCCGAGGAGCAGCAAACAGCACAAGTCTTCCATGCAAAAACAACAGCCATAACAGCCTTTGCACCAAAGTGAGATCAACTCCAAGAGTGCTGTTCAATGATAGCTATGGCCTAATACGGGTGGAAGCACAGCGATTGCAATGCGAAACTGCCTTAAAATTAGTACTGCGCGTGCATGCATTATGGCAATTTTGAGCACAATATAAGTAGCCCTACTCTATTCTTTTATACTTGCCCTTCAAGCTAAGGGATTAGGGCCGAAATCTTTTATAACATTGTAGAGTATAATCCAAATCTTACCAGATTGGAACATCTCTTAGCTTATCTATTAAATTAAAATCCCAGCACCCCTATTTTTGATTTGATTTTCAAAAAACCTTTTTCGGAAAATGTATTTCTTGCCTCTTCTTTGCATGATAAAGTTTTGTTTTGATCTTAATTTATTTATTTCAGTTCTGACAATTTTATTATTCTTGTTGTTTTTAACACTCAGTATACTTATATTTTCACTTTAGTTTCTATTCTAGCTCTATTTTTGTTAGTAGTGGCAGGCCAAAATACTCCTTTACTGAATACTTCAGACCAGACATGTGCAGGAGGGGAAGTTCTGGGGGGGTGAAGAGCGGCCGAAGGCCGCCGAAAAACCGGATTTTCCGGTTTTTTTACTGGAAAAATCCGGATTCTGGGGGGGGTGAAGGACCCCTCTGGGGGGGGGGGTGAGCTCAGGTCTGGGGGGGTGAAAAACCCCCCCCCCTCAAACCCCCCCAAGCACACGTATGCTTCAGACTGGTAAATTCGAACTTACATAATACTCTCAATAAACTGCCCATTAACCGATTTTCTAAAATACCCATCACAATAATATTTCAGTGATCGGACACCAATTCTTGACGTTTCCAGAAACTCTTAAAGTGCGTGTTGGAACTAGAGACCTGCACGGCCCCAATTTTTGCGGCCCCGCTCATTTTTTCAGAAAATTCAAAACTTAAAAAATTCTAAGTATCATATTGAAATTAGGTTTGGTGTTTTAATGTTAACGCAAAAATTGAGACATTTGACATTGGTTTTGCTCAGAAAGTTTTTCAATTAAAGTTTGCTTTATTCCGAAATTTTTTGTACTACAGAGTTAAGTAGGAAAACAACATTTGAACTGATAATGACTTTTTGAGTACTTTTTGGGGGCTCATGGAATAAGCACAAGACTACAACTTATTACAAAGAGATGACCGTACAATATGAAGGATGTCAGTACTTAATATTTAATTGACTATTTATTTTAAATAGAATATGCAGTATTGTATGTAATAATATGCAGAATGTAATTCCTGAAAAGCAGTGTTAATGTGCACGAAACATTTCAAAAATCACAAAACATCTTTTAAGCTAAAAATTAAAGTTATTTCCCTGAGTAAAGTCTCGCAAACAAGAGAGGCGGGCCTTACACCTAGCACTAGCTAAGGCGCGTGGGACGGCCGAAAACGTTGGTCCGTGGGCAGTAATGCAGGAGTCTAGTTAAACCCTCATATGAAGCTTTATGTTATTGCTACGGTTGGGCGATGTATGATGTAGAGCTGATTGACTCCCCAGATAACGGTCATTATTTGTGGGAAATGGTAGTATGTTTTATGTTTGAAGTGAATTTTAACATTCGTATATTTCTATCTGTACTTTCGGAGAGAAGGGAGCACATTCAGTAAATACTGGTGCAGATAAAGAATATTTCGGTTACCAAAGAGGGACCTGTATGAATGGACCGCCTACACAGTCATATCAACCCAGTGACTGTCGTGTTTGAGTGCTAATACTAGAATCACAGTTTCATTAACACACTCATTTTTCGTGGGAGATGGACACTATTTGCTTCCTTCTGCTTCTAGCTTGGTTCCCAGTTTTTTGAAAATGACCAAACAATTTTCCAGAAATGAAGAATTTCATCTATTTCATTTAATGAACAAGATATAAGTATGTGTAATACAAAAGATAACTTAGATACTTGTAAAAAATTTTAAAATTAATTATCCGTGTGCAAAATACATTCCTGGTGTGAAGGGCTTTGCAGGAGGCAGGGCTCCTCGGATTGTAAAGACTCAGTTAAAAATGGATAAGGGACCTCCCCCCACATCCGCTTCCAAACTTAATTTTAGTCTTGGTTTGATTGAGCGTTTTGTACTGCTACGTACGCCACATGAGGCGTGGATTTTTGAGGCTTCAAGCATGGTAAACGTTTAGCTTTTTCAAGCTCTGTCTATATTTCCTGTGCTTTTTTGCATATCACGTTTATGTTTTTCTATATACTTGTTTTGTAAATAAACGGTTTGATTACACAGTTTCTTTCTTTGCAGCCGCTCATTTGACGCTTTCGCATTTATTACATTTTCCTTATGGACGTTGGCATCCGCTACAAAGACCAAAACGGAGCCTGTCAGCTCAAGGATTGCTAAATGAGTTTCCTGTGATACCAACTCCGCATCGCAGAACTAGTAGTAGTAGTTTCCTAAACCTTTAAGACTCAATCCCAACAGAAGGGGTCTCTGACTCCCCCATATATTGTAACTTTTATAGAAATTCTTTGAGTATTGGTGATAAAATATTAGAGTGCCATTGGCTAATAGCTCCAGCAGTATAAACTATCAAAAGTTTTCTTCGCTCCCAAATTTGAATTCTAATTTGATAATGATGATTAATGATTATGCTGGAACTATTTCAATTTTCGAAATTGATCCTATACCCCAGTGCGCAACTAGTTACTCAACTTTCTCAAGTCTTGATTCGTTACCGTCCTCACCACCGGTAGCGGAATATTTACAAAATGGGCATATAGGATGGGATGAGATGCATGAATTGAATGAAACTCTAGCGACTGAACTCAGCCTGCCTCCGTGTTTTTTCTTTATTGAAGTTTCTTCTGAAATTGAGCCACTAATTACGACTTCTAGTTCTGATGAATCCAGTTCGGATTCACAAATCAATTTTGACTTTAGGATTGTGCGTTTAACTTCCTGCTCACAGTGGTCTTTACCCAATTTCTTTGCGCAAGTGCAGTACAGAACATTTGTTCCTAGACTTTTGCCTCCGATTCGAAAGGCTAGTAGCCCATTAAATTTGTAATTTCCTGCTATAATTTTTTAAGTCAGTTTTAACTATTTATTCATATACACTTTCAATTTCAGGGCCCCGCTAATTGGATTGAACCATGGATCGACCTCAGAGGTGGAATATGGTATCATTTTCCAAGGCCCATTCGAAATTTTGAAAACAAATGAAGCCACGGTATCTCAGTACACGGCACTGCTCAAGACTTTCCTTGCTCTTTCTGTGCCGAACGGTTGTGTAACCTCTTTTGATTTGAAAATGAAATTACTGGCGCATCCCAATTTTTAGTATAACCAAAAAGGTGAATCTTGTTCAGATCCAGAAAGTATGCGGTTTGCAAAAAACTATGAAAATTTTGCGCACACCCAGTTTAATTTCTTTACACGGACAAGTGGCTGAAAGGATCGCCAGAGAACGTTTTCGTCAAATTGCAGAGATGGTTACTATAGCTCATGTGCATGGAATAGCATTTGTGGAAATTAGTCTATCCAAATTTTTAATATACACAAAAACTACTTCTGAAGCTATTAAAGCTAGAAATCTTCTGTTTACTGTATTAGATTGGCGCTGGCGAAGCAGTCGTAGTGCATTGTGACTTTGTTAAAAAATATGAAGACTATAGCTGCTTACTTGTCACTACTGTCAAGCCTGTGTTACCAATTGTCATGGGTTTTGTTCGTCTTCTTGTATTGTAATGTCTAATACATGTGATAGAGTTTTTCTAATGGGTGGTGGTGGTGGTCTAATCTCTGGAGTGGTCTTGAATCAAATGGGAATCTCTTTCCTTTTAAAAACACACATACACAGGCGCACATGCACATAAAACAAGGGAGCCGTCCTAATTTCAGTCTCTTCTAATACACTACAGTAAGACCAGGCGATTTACTAATGGAAAACGGAAATTTTAATAAGTTTCATTGTAACCCAATTTCTGTTAAAAAACCAGTATATACTTGAAATTAATTCGAAAATTAAAACAAAAATAATAATCGCAACAAACAAGGTGTAATTGGTATTCCAAAATCATACATAATTCTTAATTTAACAGAATACTAAAAAAATTAACAAAGTTTTAAAGTTACCTTAAGTTTCAGGAAGCATGCTTGAAGTGGCTTTAGTTGGCCTGACCGATGGAGCCAGGCATGGCAGCTTAATCCTCGGAACCCCCCACCTCCTGCGGGAACTCCCTCCCCACAGAAAACTTCATAATATAGGGATTGGAGGGCGAGGCATGCGCCTCAATCCACTCCAACCCGCGCAGGATTCCCCAAGCCGGCCTGCAATTTGCTCAGTCCAGCCTAGGCATTCCTCCAGGGCGGTACCGTCACGGTACCAGTCCCGGAGATCGCGGATCGCGGTGCGTATCCCATGGATATCCGCGCCCAACTGTGGGTAATTTGTAAAGAGCAGAGGCGGAATGTACGCCTCGCTAGCTGGGAGTTGCCCGGGAGGCAGCAGAGGATGGTCCGAGGGACCAGCTTGATTTACAGCAGCCATATTATGTAGCTAAGATCAATTTAAAATCTAAATGTAAATACAAGTTTGTATAACATTGAAACTGCAATTAAATTGTAGACAACTTCCTTTTAAAAATCTACGCTAAATGTATATCAAAAATAGGGAACCTTAAATGACGATTGTGCTTAAAAACTGTAATAGTACTATTCCAGGGTGCAACTTCTTTACGTGGCGTTTTTTACTATTTCCTTGAATCTGTAAACATTTGCTTTTAATTTTAACAATTTTAATTCTCCGTGGGTTCTTTCCCCCCAATTCTCAATAAAACCAAGTAACCAACCTATCCAACCGCCACCAGTATTTATACACTGGGTGGCCGTGGATGGTCCGGATTGCCGGTCCGCTCCACGCACCGTAAACCGAAATGTAAATGAAACGAAACCGGAATGAAACCGAAAAATCAACATTAAAAATACAGGTAAAATGGAAAATTTCTGTAAGCCTTTATAACTAAAGGAAGTCTAAAAGATTCGAAAGCAAATGGTCGGTAAGAAATAAACAATGGACTTGAATTATAGTCAAAGATGTCTATATTTAAACTAGGAACTATGTTCCTCCACTTTGGTAAAGATACCGCAACCCTCTGAATAAATCTGAACAATATCGTAGACTGTTCTCCATTATTTCGCCCCCCTCCTTTTTTGCTATCCTATGGTCTTTGCAATCCTCTTTGGAAAGGATTGGACGGGCAATATATTTTTCGCCGCTCTCTGTGATAAATACCACAGAAGTGATATTTGCAGGAACAAAAATTTTTACTAGGCATGTATTTACACTTAATGCTTCTTGTCTTACGGTACTGCCTTATTGCAAATTCAAAAACCCTTCTTATTCGGCCGACAAAATGCCCTTTCAGTAACAGAGCGACTTTTCTTAGCAATTGAGCAATAGACGTGTATAAGCCTATATGTTACGTGCAATATTGAAAAGCGTGCAATTTTGAAATTGCACGATGCTTCCGTGCGATTTTGAAATAGCATTGTCTTATCGTGCAATAGTTTCCGTGCAATTTTAAAATTGTTAGGGCGAAACCTTGCAATATTGAAATAGAAAGTGTCTTCCAGTTTTTTAGCTTTTCATTATAAATTGTTAATGTGTTCCTGGTAATTGCGTCTTACCAAAATAAGAAATATTTCAAGTTGTGTTGAGTTTTTCATTTTAAGTTGAACCTCGAAACTTGCAAAATTGAAAATCAAACTTGTCTCGAAATATGCGCACATATTTTGCACTTTCTAGAAAGTTTTCAAACTTTCCAGAAATGTTTCAAACTTTCTAGAAACATTTTCAACTTTCTAGAAATATGCCAAGCTTTCTAGAAACATTTCAACTTTCAAGAAAGTGTAGCAGTGTTTAGAGACATTCTTCAAACTTTCGAAGCTTTCTATCTATTTCCAGTCGTTTCATGTAAAAACTTTCGAGAAGCTCCCATTTTCGAGTATTTTCCAATTTCTAGACTTTCAACGACACCTTGCAGTATCGATTTCAAAACATTATATCCTCTGTAATGTCAGCAGAGTATCCGAAGTTAACCTTTTATTTTTAGACTATTAACCACCGTACATTGGCAGAATATAATCAACAGCACCTAATCACTAAGCTTCTTTTCGGCCACAAAGACTACTTGCTATATTCCTGTTGTTGGCTGCATATGAGCAAGTATGATCATGACTATCGAGCAAACTCAAATTAATCCCTTATCAAAACACATTAAACTTTACTGCTGTTACTCTCTAAAAAGTTATTACGATTGCATTTGGTATTTGTATTGTTTATAGTTTATATTTATCTTTAGTTTTTATTTTAGTTTTTTATCTAACTAGTACAGTATAAGCTAAAACATTCATTCATGAATACCTAGCCGATGATTAGTAGACAACATCATACTTTAATCCCCCCAGAAATTCCAAGTGCATTTTAATTACAAGCAAAATAGTTATACAGTAAGAATAAATAAACGTTTTCTACAGTATTTCGTGAGTCACTGATGGCAGCTATAGCTGATGGGTTTGGATCGTCTTCTTACACTGTCCGGCGCATGTACAGGACTATAAAACGGAACCGTGCGTTTGCGACAGCTGCTTTCATCGAAACAGTCGTATTTAGCCAGGTAATGTGATATCTTAAAGCCCGCCCGCGCAACCTGCTTGACACTTCTTCTTGCCGGAGAATCGTCCATCGCTGCGCTCCAGCTTTGCCAGTTCACAACGCAGCACTAAAAAATGTAATAAAGTGTCAACAGTCGGAGATCATGGAGAGACAAAGCCAACACTGACTGCATATGCACAACAGCATACATGTTTATTCTATAGATATGTGGTTTAGCTAGCTCCCTCATTATTCACCTCATTAGAGCTCGAAAACAGTTGGTAGTAGAAACACAAACAAGGTACTAAAGCCGAAACATAAGCAAAGTACTTACTTTGCTCAATTTGAGCCGCTATTGACAACCGATTTCTCTCATTAACTGAGACTAACTCCGATTCCAACAAACGGCGACTTGACCAGACGTTCCAATCTAAAAAGGTGGTAAAATGTTAAATCTGGCTCCCACTCCACCGGTAAAATCCGGTTCCGGCCCCGGCCCAGGGTAAAATCCGGCCCTGTTGTAATATGATCGAGCGTTATATATTTTGCAATTTCTGTACGAGAGACTGCAGATGCATAAATTAATGCATACAAGTTTTTGTTTGTTTTTTGTTAGTTTTAAATTTAGTTTTTATTTAAATTTATTTAAATATTTAGTACTTTTCAGTGTCTCTTCACGAGCGTACTCATTTACCTCTTCAAAAATGGCATGTTCTAGTTGGTTGGCTTCTTCTTGTGGTGCAATAGATCCGTCCAGAAAAAGGACGGGAATGCCAGAAATGCCCTTCATCCATTCCTTGTGTAATTCTTCGATTTTTGCTAAATAACGAATCGAAACCGACTCTTCTTCTTTACGCCCGCGTTGTAGCAGTCGTTCTTGGCAAATCTCTGGTGTCGAGATGTCGATGTCGGGGTGTCGACAAAAGCGAAAAATTGGGCGTGCAAATTTCGCGCTCTATGACTGACTCCAAAAGCTGCAGCACGTGAAACTCGGTTTCTGACAAAAAATTATCTTCAAGAAGAACCTTGGAAAAAATTTTCGTTCCAGAACAAAGAGAGCGCTCAGAAACGATAACCTTAGCCGGAGAAAACGGGGAATCGGGATGTATCAATCTCTTTGTCATAGTGGCAAGAACGAGGGTTTCGAACAGAAAACTGAAAGATTGAGGGTAGCATGAAAAATCAGAAAAAACGGTTTTCCCATGGAAGTTTGTCCACGTGGGATGAGGTTCAAAGACAATGAATGGCACAAGAAGAAGTCGTTTTCAACGGGCGTAAAATCGTCGATTTACCAGAAGCTATGTTTCCCTCTAACGCAACACGGATCATCTTTCGTTTTATTTTCCAGTTGAGCCGAATCCCCCTGTACCTCTAGCCGTAAGGGGAAGTTCTGAAACTTCCTCAATGGAAGGACTTGAAAAACGTTAGCAAACAAGCTGCGCAACTCGATCGCCTCTTTTAACTTTGAGCTTCTGGGGGCCTAAATTGATGAGAATGACTCCAATATCTACTGCATAGTCAGGATCAATACACCCGACCGCAGTTATGGCGCCGTTGCGTAGAGCAATTCCAGAACGCTCGAGAATTCTTCCGTAACACCCGAAAAAAATTTGAAGCGAAAATCCAAGGAAAAGGATATACTTTTCCCCGCGCTCAACAACGATATTTTTAGGACTGAAGAGATCAAATCCGGCTGAACTAGGGGTGCTCGTGACGGAATTAATGTATCAGATGAAAGCTCAACGATCTTGAGTGTTTCGGAAACGAGAGACATAAAATGCCTAAAATATTAATTAGGTGTTTAGTGTAGCAACAGCAGATTTAAGCAAAATAACTTTAAATTATATGAAAGTATTTATGCTGCACCTGGGCCGCCACAACCGGGATCAGCGCAGAGAGAAGATTGCGAAAAACGTGGATTAAAGGCAGAGAGTAGCACAAATTCAAAACATCAACTCGTAAAGATAATCAGGAAATAAAAACTATAATAATGTAGTTTTCGATAAGGAAAAAGAATATCTTCAAGTTTTTATTCATTTTTGGCTTGAAAAGTTGCAAAATTGTAGTGAAAAACAGAAAAAGTTAAGCCGACGTAGAGGACCGGGGCGGGGGGTGGCCAGGCAGTGTGCTTGCCTTATAAAATATATTGAAAGCACTTTTCGAAACAGCTTTTAGAGCGATTTAAGGAAGAATGTTTGAAAAATAGGCTTTCAAAATAAAAAGGAAGGTTTAAATTTTAAAATAAAATAAATGTAGTTAAAAATGAAGAAATGGCTTATTTATTAAGCCTAAGGAGAAACATTTATGTATATATAATAAACAAGCTTTTGATGCTTAATAAGCAAAGGACTTGACCAAATTTAGAAATTCGACAAGGTAAATATTAAAGGAACATGGAACAGGAACAAAGAATGTTCGGACGAATGGAAATAAATAGTTTTTACAAGAAAGAAAGAAAGAGGAATGAAAGTTGAAGTTGGAACAATTGTTACTGAGATGAAGACCACAAGAATAGATGCAAAGATAAATGATAAGCAGGAGAGAAAACAGGGACTTGTATCAGAGGTTATGGTAGAAGCAGTTGTAGAACATAAATTAAGGAACTTAGATGGAGGAACAAAAGAAGAAGAATGACATACATGAAAAGGAAAACCAGGTGATACATAAATAAAAGGGGTAGCTTATAGTTGCAGAAGGTCAGGGGGAGATGAGCACAGAAGAAAGAGTAAGGATGTTGCCTTCGAGAAAGGCAGATTAATTAATGAAAGAACAAAGGTTGCATGGGGGGGGAAAGAGGAAAAGCGAGGGAGGATTGAGTTCGGGTAGACGAGAATTGAGAGAAAAGATGATAAAGGAGGGAGGGAGAATTAATGGAAAGGAGGGGAGGTTATTGATAAAAAGGGGAAATTCAGGGAACAAAAGGCAAACTAAAGCATAAATACTAGGAGTAGAGGAAGAAGAGAAGAGAAAAAGAAGAAATAACGAAAAGCTGAGAAAAGAAGAGTATAAAGAGATGAGTGTCTAAGAGAAGATGAGGGAATTATAATTGTACTTGTTTAACATAATATTGCTAATTGAATATTAGTAATTTTTGATATATTGGTATTGTATAACGAAAAAACTAAAAAAGATAAAAAGAGACAGTTGCGCAGTACATGTCAAAAATAAATCATTTAGCTAAAAGGAGAAGAATACATGCTGGATGACGCGGAGTTGGTAGCGGGTACCATTTTGGAGACCCGCCCCGCCCCGCGGCCCGCAGTCAAGTGCTACCCGCAAGATACCCACAAAATTTTTCTAATGCTAAAGGATTACTATGCGGTTAAATTTATTAAAAATGTCAATAATGCGAAATAAACGTCATTTACAGCTTTCAAAGTACTTTCACCTATAATGTTATTGAGACGTTTTGCCAAAATATGGAAATTAACCAAGTTTGTAGAAAAACATCAAAACTTTTTCGAAAACTTTTAAAACTTTAAACTAACTGAAACATTTGAATGCACCTGGGCTTGGAGCCCGATGTCAGCCTCGGTGGTTATATAAGTCTAGATGCCGACCGGGACAAAACTTTGTAATTTTTGACAATTTTAGCCAAAATTTTGGAATTTTAGAAGTCTAAATTAAGTTAAAATGGTACAGATCGTTCGTTTTATTTGTCATCTATTTTTATTGAAAATAACAATAGTAATTTTGTCGATACTTAAAACCATAGTAAAATCTGAATTTATAAGAAAATTTTGGTATTTAGAACGCAATTTTTAGGCCTAGGCCTCGGATCCGGCCCGGCCCAGTGCATCTCTACGAGAAATTAATCTTTGCCTCATGTAGTTTCGAAAAAGACCCAATTTACACAGCTAAGGACTAGTCTTACTTCGCATCTTCTAGAAATTCAAAAATGATCAATGTTTTTGAAAATGAATTGAAGATTTGAAGAGTTGAAAATTATGCACCGTTCGGCTCTCTCGAAAGCGCGTATAGCCTGGTAGACCCCAGATGCCTCGGCATACAAAATTCCACAACAGTTGATGACGACAGATGACATAGCAAAAACGCAACTGCGACAAAGGAATTAGGATAGGATATCCAAAGTTCCACAAAAGCATATACAGTTATTGGACGCGGCGGTAAGAATAACATAACGTAAAACATACCAGAACGGGAGGTCAAAGTAAAACTTAACAAGCAATATTTTGTGCAAAAGATTAAGCTCCCGCCGGATGAATATTTTAAGAAATTATAAACCTGCTGCGCAGTCAACTTTTCATAAGTGAGGTGACAATTGCTTAGGATCTGCAAAATTTTCTGCAAAGCATCGTTCTTACCTACTAGCCTGATGGCGGTAAAAAATTTACTTTTATTCCACATTGTAGCTATAATTTCGGTCATTATTAGTGAACTTCCTATTAATAGGAACATAAGCGTAGATTTGCTTGCTTGCGTAAACTTGTCAATTGGAAGTCTTTAGTTAACATATTAGTCATGCAAAAAGAATAAGATTTCCGGTTTCCAATTAGTAGTATAGGACGAGTTTTTCGAGCATCAATCTCAATCCCTAGGTAGCCTCTTCGTAACGTTAATGCCGCTGGAGATTTTATGTACATAACTTCTCATTTCACTTCACTACTAATTCGAATGTAAATGGTTTCACCGACATAGATTTTTCGTTTTATTTTAACTAGCTTTCTTTCCGACCCTCTGATTTCTTCCCCCGGGGCTTGGGACCCGGCGTTGGCCCATTACCGGTTTTTTTTGTATTTTATTTTTTGTTTTTTGTTTTTTTTATTTTACTGTTTATTTTTTCAGTTTTTTTTATTTAACTTTTTACTTTTTAGTGTTAGTAAAATTGTTAGTTGGTTTTTACCCCTTTTCGTTGGGGAGCCCTGAAGAGGGCTATTGGGATAATAAGTTTACCCTAAACGAGGTGTTGGGAGTGTGCCAGGAGAGCCTACTGCCAGGGAGTCGCATCTCCATGAAAAAATTCTGCATACTCTATTCCCTCCACATTGGAAACAAGCATTGTCCTTACCACTTCTCCACCAACAACCCTTTCAATTTTAATGACTACTGTGGGACAGCCACCGAATTCCGCTATAGGTGCATACGCAGCTTGTTTGGCTTCTTCGTATGAGCTGTAGCATTCAGGATTCCGTTCCACTACAACTCCACTCGTTGTCGGCACCACATAACTCCAGTAGTAGCTGTCTGCCATGTGTCAATAGTTATCATCTGTCTGAAAATTATCTTTCTGTGATGCAAATCTTATAGTTTATATTGTACTGTTTATATCGTTCATGCTTTTATTGATTTGATCCTTTTATTAATTTCTTGCTTTTACTCACTGCATTGCATTCTCTTTTTTAATTAACCCCGAACACCCATTTCCACAGTCTCAGTATTGTTTGTGTCATGAACAGATTCTACAGCAGAACGACATACAGGACAGGTGTAATTTCTCAAAACCCAAGATGTTATACAAAAATCATGAAATGTGTGATTGCAACGCAGTTTGCGGCATACTCGGTGACCATCAAAATCTTCTAGACAAATGGAGCATTTTGACGTAGGCATGAAACAAAACTTTTGGTATTCCGGCATGTCAGTTACAGTTTGAATTTCTCCTACGTCTGACAATAAATTTGTTCGGCAAAGGACTATCCTTATTCTTCCGAATCTTCGGTAACAAAGCTTACAGTAGAATATTGGACCAACTAGAGGAAATGATGCATCTGTATTTTCGTGCAAGTAACTGTATACTATTTTTTCCAAGACCGTACTACATAATCTGCAACGAGGAGTAGTAGAAAATGGCACAATTGTCGATTCCATACTTAGAGTCAGATTAATGTTCACTTCACTTCGTCCAATTCAGTTGAATTCGTTTTTATGTCTTCTGTTTATATTTAAATTCAATTTTACCACAGTTGTCAGAGCTCGCTCAAAAAACCGACTGCTCACGACGACAGCACGAGTCAGACTGACGAGGTGCCCGATTTTTTCGGCCTTATATAGACTTTTGAGTTAGCTAATAGTTGCTTGGCTTGGATATAATTTGACTGTCCACGAGATGTAGTGCTAACTTTATGTTTTTATTTTTATGTCTCCACCCCTCTGCGATTTTACCGGTATACCGGAAGGGCTTGGGAACCTTCTGAGCTTTCACCCAGGCCGCATTAATGGTTTTTTATTTTTTAGTTTTTTTGTGTTTTGTTTTTTTATGATTTTTTTGTGGTTTTATAGTTTTATACTTTTTTTGGTCCCTACTATATACATTATATACAGGTGGTTTTTACCCCTTTTCCTTGGGGAGCCCTTAAGAGGACTGTTGGGATATAGACGCGTAAAACGTCGTAGTTATGACTGAAGCATATTTCAGCCCAGTCGATATTGAAAGAGTACCAGCAAGGCTCAGTTCCGAGGACGGTTAGATTAACTTTTTGATTGAAAGATTTTCTGAGTTGGTCTATCATTGGTTGGTCAAGACAGACTCCCGAAGGTGTAACAACAACTACTAGTGTAACCGCGATCAGAAAGATAGAGCAGACGATAATTAAAACTTTACCCCAACCGAACCCCATCGGTGGAGTGTGTTCCTGTGTCGTCCCCATTATTTCACACCTAAGACTTTACAACGTTAGACCAGCTGCTCTGACCGTCCATTTATGAATTTCCCCCCAATCGTAAACTGTCTACAAATCCCTTCACGATTTCATCGTTTTTAGAAGGTCGTTCCCTGAGATAAGAGATTATATCTTCGAAGGAAAACCCTTTATCGCGGTGGTAAAGAAAGTAGATACAATACTCCCCACAGACGAAAGTGGTGTAATCTTGCAAGCGAACCGGGTTATGTTTTTGCAATCTATGGTTAAAGTACTTTTCGAACTCCTTAAGTGGTGGTCGGCCGTAGCTGTCGAAATACTCAGCGTAATCGTCAAGGTACAAAGCAACCCAGTGCTGGCCAGGAAGTTGGCAGGGGTCGGTGTTGGCTACGAAGCAGCTATTGTCTAACATTGTTTCCGGAAGGTGGTCGATAGGATATACTCCAACGAAATTTTTAACGAGAGGTCGTAATGTGTTTTCAATTTCTAGCGTATTCATATGGCGTAGTCGAAGAAAGGTGTTCGATTATAGTCGATTGAGATTAGATTATCAAATTCCCCGTATATATATAATGATTTCAACACCCTGAGGATAACTTGTAGCACTCAACGCCTTACTAAGTTCCATCCGAAGAGAGACGTCTCCCTCTCGAATTAACTGCATGGCGCCGGTGTCAGTGTTATCTGGGGTTAGGTCGAAGGCGAAGAAAGCATTACCATCTTTGAAATCTGTGTAGCTGATATAACACCCCTTGTCATCCCCAGCCATATCGAGAGTTTCAAAAAGGAAAACAAAAGGGAAGGTATACCCACGAGGTTTGGAGAAGTCAATTTTCATGGGTTGTCTAGGAATGTATTCATCCCCACATTTTAGACTAATTTCGGTAATGTTAATGGTTTCCAGGGTCAGGGGGTCCGCTGTCAAAGAACCGTTAAACGCCTCAGACTTGACTATCCCGATAATCACCTTTCTAGGGAGTTGACCAGTGAACACCGAATTTTCGACAATGGTTTGTATGCCTGAGCTCAGATGCCGTGCTACCACTTTTGTACGTCTGATTGGATACTTTGCAGTGTTTCCCTGAGAGAGAATATTTTCAATGGCTAGGGACATAGAGTCTTGGCACTTAACCTTTCTTACGTACCAGCGCATGTCCTCTACCTTGACTTTGCTGCTTCCCTGAGAACTGAGACAAAACTCATCCGGATTTCGGTGCAACTCAATTGTCAGTTGACAGTCGCTCAGGAGGTACTTTTCCTGTTTAAACAGATCGCAGTGGATCGGTGCCATAAACTCAGCGGATTTGGTTGCCACCCAGGTGCCTCTTGTGCCCGAGTCGAACTCACAGCCAGCAGCTTGCAAGTGACCTTCTTTTGCATTGCGAGAATAATTTAGCATAGTTTCAATGTAGGCCTGGTACGCGTAGTGGGGGCCCGAGTTGTAAATTTCTTTATCAGAGAGTTTGACTATGCAGCGCTGGAAAAATGTTTTGCCGAAAAGGTTAATAGGAGTCCCAGCATCTCCTTCAATTTTAACCCTAAGATAGAGATAATTTTTGTTTAGATCAAGCATGTACGAGTCTTTAGGAACGTTAAAACGGTAAGGACCTGAGTCTGTAATTGGATTTTGGGGTCCTATTTCCGCCCAGTACCCATGCTCTACGGCAACTTGAGTAGGTGGAACGGAGAATAGGTCCAATTCCGACTTGAACCCAGGTAGAGATAGCGAATCTACTTGCTTAGTCATGCTTATGTGAATATGTCTAACTTTTGTTTCGGTGGTCTACCACGTCCCTTTACTCCTTTTATGTTGTTAGATCTAGGTCTTTGACCGATACCTTCGCCTTGTTGAATATGTTCACCAGCAGCAGTTAATGTCTCACCAAGAAACTGTTTGCCTCTCCGCTTCGCAGCTGCTTTTATGTCTTCACCTTGGGTTACGTCTGATGCTAGTGCTAATGCATTTTTTGCAAGACTTTTACCTGCAGATAGACCGACTCGTTTTAGAATTGGAAGTGCGGCTCTAAATAGACCCCTAAAGATGTTTCCTATCCCTGCTCCTCGTTGGTACGGAAGCCCTGCGTATGCCGGAAGCGCCCCACCAGTTTGAAGTAGGGTTAGCTCCCAAGTGCCCTGAGTTTCGGGTATGTACTGACAGCGCATTATCGTCGTCTTCGAAAGTGAAGTTTAACGTAAACCTTTCCGAATGCAAATTGTACAGGCCTCCCCGCGTCATCGTTTATATTGATTTCGACAGTTCCAAACTCTTTGTGGAGGACAGGGACGTAATGTGGATTGTGGTACTCCTTATTTACTACCGCCCCGTGAGTCCCCTCGGTCGTCACCACCCGAATTAGAGGTACCAGTGCGTTTCCTATAACTTGAGGAGCCACCAGGTCACAGTAAACGAAGAGAGAGTAGAAACCTAGTCTAAGATCTGGTTCGGACTCAGCAACGAAAATTATTTTGTCATCTACAGGATCACCGTCCCTTTGCATTGGATCAGGGTAGTAGCCTAACATCTTCCAGAGATTTTTGCTCAACTTAACTGTATTAGGGAAGGTCTTTGGTATTGAAAACATTACTCTGTGCCTGTAACCATCGAATCTAAATTTAATTGGTGCTCTCTCACCTGTGACGGGGTGTTCCATATTAAGTATAGTGAAATTAATTGCATCGCATAGATCGTCCACTGTTTCGTAGTGTCGTTTAGGTAGGAGTTTAACCATTGAGGTCTTGTCAGGAAACTTAAAAGAGACGGCCGAGTTAGCTGCAGAAAGATTACCCCAAGTCACCGGATACATCATTTCCACAAGAGCAACTTCCCACTCACCTTGTAATTTAATTCTATGAGGGAGCTTTACCCGGTAGTCATTTAGAGAGTTGGTTTCGAAGTCTCCCGTATTACTGGGGAGGAACATATAGAAATCCGTCATCTTCAGATATCCAACTATTAAATTTTTCTGGATAGCCTAGCCACTTGACAAAATACTCTTTTTTCCTGCCCCTTTTTCTAGTTTTTATTATCTTCTCAACCCAATAAGAGTCTGGTTTATCTACTTTTTGTAACTCCTCGGGATAGAATAGACCCTGAATTGGCTCTTCGGCTAGGTCTTCAAGTTCGTACATTCCGCTAGGGTGAATTGCCTTTATTTTGAAAAGTTCCTCGGACCAATTTGGTAGATAGCCTTTCTCAAATCTCCCTTTAGTCTTACTTATTCGAACGATATCACGTATTTTAAACTTCTTTTTCAACTTAGAATGCCTACCTAGAAAGATCTCTCTTACCTTCTCCTCATTCTCTTGGTTAGAAGCCTCAGTTGGAGTCAATTTAATTGTACGGTGCTTTGAATTGTTATAACCACTTACGAAACTCTGGAGGACGTCTAGGTACCTGTAGCTCCTTGTTCGTGTAAAGTACTTCCACATTTTTGTCTTCAGGGTTCTGTTAAAACGTTCAACTATGCTACATTTAATGTCTGGGTTATTGCAGGTGTAGTAGCGAATGTCCTTTGATTTTAGTAAATTTTGGAACTTTTTATTCTGAAACTCTTTCCCTCTGTCACTTAACACTTTCTGGGGTTTGCGTCCCTGAGCTAGAATGTTTTCAAACGCCGCTGTGATGTCAGCCCCCGATTTGCTTTTTACGGGCTCTACCCAGGCGTACTTGCTGAAGCCGTCAATACAGGTGAGTAGGAAGTGGTAATCGTCGTTTTGGTCAGCTAGGTTTGCCATGTCTGCTAAGTCAATTTGCCACTGCTCATCTATATCATGGAATATATAACTAAGGTGGGCATACTTTCGCTTAATTGGTTTGTGGACAGAGTAGGTATATTGCTTTCCAAGCCACCCCCTGACCTGTTTTTGAGAAACCCCTGCTGCTTTCGCCAAAGAATTTATCCCGGAAAATGCCGAGGGTTGGGTGGGATCGTAATATAATTTGGTTAGAAGGTCTTCCATTTTAGTTTTGTCAGTGCTTTATTGAAATTAAAATGTTTCGGCTTGCGTTTTGCACCTTTTGTACGTTTTCGTTTCGTCCTGACTGTTTTAGGTTGATTTACGCAGCGTCCCGTTCCAAACTGAAGTCTCTGTCTTACTTTTCGTATCCGTTCAACCGTGTCCGTTATCGAAGGAGTGCCTTTTATTGCTTCCCAACGTTGACGATTGCCGATAAACTCTCTTGGAACATTACTTTCCCTTAGTGCCTCTGCAAACAATTCCCAACCTCTTGCAGGAGAGACTGTTTTACGGTTGCGCACAAAGTCATGAATTAGGTCGAAGATTCTAGAACCCGGCTCTGATTTACCTTTGTATTCAATTTCTCCTTTCTCGTTTACTTTAAAGTCAGGAATAGATTGTACAAAGTCAATGAGGTTTTTCCCTTTACTCTGTAAAGTTATAGGTAGAGTGGAGACAATGTCGGGAAGAGGCTTTGGTTCGGTTGTTGTTATGTCTAATTTATAGGGCTTTTCCTTTAAAAATCGTCTTCTGTAGTTGGCCTGCTGGTACTTTTTCAGCTTTGTATCTGCTGAGTCTTTGCTTTTTAACTTTTGAACTACATCCTTTTCAAGAACGTCCTGGTGCTGATCAAACTCTTCTGGTTTAACTAGGATCGAATACTCCATTATTTTATAAAGCTGCTCGCAATGCCACTGACTATTCCAATTAGTGGACCGAGGAGAGCTGGAATAAAACCACCCTTTTGAACTATAATTTGCTTTTTGTCTCTAAGTTTAATTTTCTTATCTCTCAAAGTTCGCAATATATTTACGTGTTTGCGTAGAGCTCTTTTGTCTGCTTCAGTTAGTTCAACGTTTCCAGAAAGTACGTTTTCAATGCAGTCTAGAATAGTTCTGATTAAACTAAGATCACTGCTTTCAATGATAGCTTCTCTCACCTTTTTGTTACAGTTACAGAGATGTATGAGACACGGAAGATTGCTTTCAAATCGTTTGGCCATTTTGCGTTTTTATTGATTATCAATGCTTATTGTTTATCGCGTTTTTATTGATTCTCCCCTGTTTTTATTGATTCCGCGTTTTTATTGATTTCGGTAGGTAAACTCCGGTTCGATCGAAAATATCTGTCCTAAGCCTGTACTGCTCTGGGGTTTCTTGGTCGAGGTCAATTAAGAGATAACCGTGGGGTTTTGAGGTTGCGTGGTTGAAAGATTCCATAAAGTAAGTTGTATTGGTCGGAAACATTTGTCGGGCTAGGTTCATTGCTGTCAGCTTATCTGCTGGATTTTTCATTAAAACTATGTATTGGCAGTTTATCCGGTTAGTTCTTTGTTTATCATAAAATAAGTCTTGGGTGATGTGTACGACACTGCAGGACCAGTGGTGGCATCCCCGGGTGAACAGTCGAACCAGTTTAGAGTCCTTTTTTACTTCATCCATTAGGTCGTCAAGAATTAGTAAAATTGGTTCTGTGTTCCCCTTAAGCTGTTCCAAGTCAGGTAAACCCTCAACAAACTTTGCGTTAATTTTTTCGTAGGCCGCTTGCCACTCCGTAAAACACCAAATAACCCTTTTCGGAGGAGGTCTTATCAATTTATGTGTGTTTTTGACAAGTTTTGACACGAATGTAGTCTTCCCTGCTTTAGTCGGGGCGGAAACCATGCAGGTAAACGGATGCTTGAAGTAGAGAAATTCACAAGGAATACAAGTCATTGAGCTCGTCTTTTGTAAGATAGATAGGCCCGAGGTAAGCGCTTTCTATGTTTTTATTGACGTCAGCTTGTGACTATTATTGACCGTTCTTTATATGATGCGTTCAGTCTTTCCTTTCCGTCCCTCTGAGTTCTTCCCCCGGGGCTTGGGACCCGGCGTAGGCCCATTACCGGACTCCTACCTACCTAATCTAACATATCTAACCTACGTATATACACTACCTAACCTACCTACCTAATCTATATACAGTACCTACTTATTTACAGTAACCTACCTATATACAGTACCTAACCTAGCCCGGCGCATGCAATGTTTTTGTTTTTTCTAAGCGATTATTTACAGCAAATGCAATATATGTGCAATATATACAGTAGTCCTTAAAAGGACTGTTGGGATAAAGCAAGTACAACAATTCTATATATCCAAAGGAGCCGTACTTACCCCATCTGCTAGCACTTTTCTTTTGGGATAGAGGTAGGGAAGGGCATCCTTAGTTTGAAAGTATTGTACCATTTTATTGTCTATATTCCGAAGTCCCCGATTTTCTCCAGACTTTGTATTTCCCGTTTCTAAAACTTCTTTGAAATCTTCAGGGCAGTATTTATTTAGGGTTTTGCTTACTCCTTTATGGGAGACCTTACTCGTCTTTCCCCAAGCTAGGTAAGTTTTGCTACAAAGGGCTATTATGCCGTCCCCGGTCCATTCCTCTTTGAATAAACCTGGTATTCTTTTTTGGCTAGGGTCTAGGACAAAGAAATCTTTAAGGGCCCTTTGCCACCTACTTTCATTTCTAATAGGGACACAATCACTTAAGTTTTTGGAAGAGCAGGCGAAATAGAGGGAGTCGGTGTCCATTTGACACAATTGGAAAGTTTCGGGCAACAAATTTGGTTTAAGGCAATCGTAATAAAATTGTAGCATCCTAAGTTTGGCGTACTGATATACGAAGAACCCAACTAACTCAGGCAACCGGTAAACAATTTTTAACTTTGCTGATTGAACTTCGTATACTCCGTTTTCCAAATCATCTAGTCTTCTGAATCTCCACCCGTTGACCTCCCTGCTGGCTGCTGATCTTTGACAATACTTAACATCCATATGCTTTTCAAGGTTTGTAATAGTCCGACCGTAGTAAGAATTTCCTAAAAGTTTGAACATTTCCCCTTTCAGTGCTAAATCCGGATCAGAATCAGCTGCAGAAATTCTCAAGATTCGCTACCTTCACGTGTCCCAGAAACAGGATTAGGATCATACCCTCTTCCACATCTCACATCTGACCGCTTCACCCAAATTCCTTGAACCGCATGACATTATTACACTCACATGACGGACCTACTTTGTTTTTCTTTCTTTAATCTTAACCAAATTTAACTTTGTTCATTTTTAAAATTTGTTCTTTTCCAAGAAAAGTGTTCCAAAGAACACAATTTTGGAACAAAAACTGGTCAGTTGACACTTTGCAAGCCAAGCTGACGAGAAAAGCTCAACACCAACCCAAGTTAATCAAGTAAAATACCTCCAAAATCGAAACAGATCTTTAAAATTAAGATCTAAACCCCGTGAAGCCTGAAATCCTCAACAATATAGATAAAAAATCTTCGGATTGAGTGTCGGTTCTAACTATGCTACACAAAGCAAGAATAAGAACCTTACCTTGCAAAAATCAGAAGCCAAATTTAAAAATTTCAAGTCGATTGCTTTCGATTCTGGTCATTTAAATTTGTTCTTGTTGTTTGCTGCATTAGACAACACAATGTGATGATAATCACCCGACGGTGCAAAGTATTTGTCAGGACACTGGCCCCGTAAGGTTGGTCAAAAACAACTCAACCAAGTTGCCAGAAGGAGTCTCAAAGCCTGGTCGACATCACGACGGATGACGCCTCCTCCTTTTTAGAAAATGCTCCGTCGGCCTCAGCGTTGCCATATCTGGCGGCTAGCCCGAGGAGCAGCAAACAGCACAAGTCTTCAATGCAAAAACAACAGCCATAACAGCCTTTGCACCAAAGTGAGATGAACTCCAAGAGTGCTGTTCAATGATACGGCCTAATACGGGTGGAAGCACAGCGATTGCAATGCGAAACTGCCTTAAAATTAGTACTGCGCGTGCATGCATTATGGCAATTTTGAGCTCAATATGAGTAGCCCTACTCTATTCTTTTAGACTTGCCCTTCAAGCTAGAGCTGGGGTCGGTTCCAATTTTCGAAACCGGTTCCGGTTCCGGTTCTAGGATACCGGTTCCGGTCCCGGTCCCGGTCCCTGTTCCGGTTCCGGTTCCGGTTCTAGCTTCCGGTTCCCGGTTCCAAATACAAAGTTTGTAGTTACAAGTTTAGCATTATTTAACATTTGGTACAGTACTCCTGCAGGGCTTATACAGTAGAAATGACAAAGCAATATACTGCAAAACAAGTGGAATAAAATAATAGTAAACAATTGCTTTGAAGGTTATAGTAATTTCGGAAGTTTTTGGCTTACTTTAGATTTTTTTTTGGTGAGGGCTCGACACCGTTTAGGCACTGCGTGAGGCCTGTCAGGTGTTTCTCTCCGCAGACCGCAAAACGGACAAGAGACGGAGAGAAGAAGACTACGGATAGAAAACGTAGTCCCCAATCCAAGCCGGCGTGCGGTTATTGCAGTCTCGCCCAAGGCAACAAGTGTTGTTCTCTCCAACACAAGTTGCCCCCCGCATACCTATAGAGACTAGGATGGCTGAAATCTATAAAATGCCCACTTGGAAAGGCAAATGGTGAAAAACAGGGGCTGCAGAAAGGGTCGGAGGGGAGGCCAAGTCTCAAATAGAAAGTTAAGAAATGTTCGCTGTTGTCTGGAGCACCGTTTTAAAGAATAGTAATAAAAGAATGATATATATTTGATTGAGCAGCAGAGGTTTACTGTTGATACGAATTAAAGACTGAGCATAGGTTAGAAAAGTAAATTCTAGTATTCGCTATAACCCAGATTTGACCCTTTTACGTCTCCCTGAAGCGACAGAGTGGACGTTAAGTGAAGGCGATAGCATGAGTTCTGATCATAGGAGCTTAATACTGTCCCTTGCAACTAACACACGACACTCACCTGGTTATTCCCGCCCTCTCCTAGACAAGTGTGATTGGAAAAAGTTTACTGTACAGTTGGAAGAGGACTTGCGCGGTCGTGTCAAGAGCTTGATACTGTGGCTGATCCTTGTTGGCTTTATAATGAGCTAGTCGATGCCATAAACCAGACTGCCTGTAGACCAATTCCATTTGGGAGACCGTCCTCACAGCCAAGACTATTTGGTTTGTCCATAGCCGCCAAGAAAGCCGTGGCAATTAGACGACGGGCATTGTCAACCTACCTGAAAACAAAGACCAGCAAGGCCAAAGCAGCTTACAACTAATATGCTGCTAAAGCCAGAAGAATTATACAGAAAAGACGGAAGAAAGTTTGGTCTAGGCATCTTTCAAATTAAAGCCTTCGCCAAGAGCCTCACGAAGCAACCAAACTGTTTAGAAGGCTACGTGGCCAGGACAGTTCCGAAAGCAACCAACCGATTGAAGATTCTAACGGAGTGTTGCACTACAACCATGGGAAGAGGGCTAAGTTACTGTTTGCTCATTTTTCCGGAGTGGGTCTTTCTGACCCATTGCCTAGCTGAATGTGAATTACAAAACGCTACTCGTAACTACGTGTGGCCCAACGGATTCCCTGGAGTAGAAGTGGCCTTGTGGGGAGCCCAGCAAGAGCTAGTGAAAACCATAAAGTTCTTTAAACTGTCTGAGCTGCTCGAAAAATCTTAATATGTTGTCTTAGTCACTAGTTAACCCAGAAGCCACCTTTTGTTATAGTATACTAGCATACCCTTCCTAGCCCTCTATTCATTAAAGGCTATGTTACTTTAATATTGTTAAGTTACGAAAAAGAGAAACTTAAAACTTAGCTTGTTTAAGCAACCGACTTCTTCCGTGGTGGAACAGATCTCCTGATTTCCACTTGTTTTCTACTTTAGATTTGTTTGCTTAGATATGCTGCTACTATGCATAGGGTACATAAAAATTTTCTTTCTTATTTCGTGCAGTATATCGACAATCAACGGTGCCATATAATACTGTGTTTCTGAATATAAAGGCAGTGACTTCTGTGTTCAACAGAATCCGGAAAAGATCGAGATGTGGGAATTGAGATTTACTGGAAATAAAATTTTTTATTTTAGATAAACTTTTTATTTCCTTAAGACTAGATTACAGCACCTCTCAAGAAGTAAATGGTTTCAAAAAATTTAAATATAGTTAAAATATGCAAAAGTTGATTGCTAGCCACATCGGAATAAAAGAGGAACATATTATGTTAAAGTTAAATATTTTACGAGGAAATGTATGTATGCAGCAACTTCATTACACAAAAATCGCTAATACTACTGCAGATGGCTCGGTCATTCAGATCAGTTCTATAAACTTTTCGATATTTCAACTTTATCGACTTTTGTTTCAGAAGCAGTTAAAATTAGGAAGACAGCAATTTAGCTAACAGTTAGCAATTTTCAAAGTTTTCTACTGTGTAAAAACTTATTTTTCTCTCTAATATTGTTGCTTTCAGTTTGCGTCCTAACTAAACTACTTTCTGTTTCCCAATGTTTGAGAAAATAGATAGCTAATTTTTAATTACATCTCTGCGAGTTTTAATTCTTAACTAAGGTTAGGTAATCATGAAATGTGTACATAAGCTTCTTCAAGTTTTCATTCGACATTATACCGTTCACATGCGAAGGAAAGCATCCTTGTTTTTCAATTACTGTTTGGAATTAGAAAACAACATTATAAAAAAATTTGTTGAATTTTACATTTTGTAAATTTACTTCACAAAATTTGAAAAACAAAAAGCATGAAGACGAAACATACGAACTTCCAGAACAAGGGACGTCGATATAAATTACAATAAAGCAATACAGGCTCGTGATTTTCAAGCACGTTATAATTAAACTTATAACTAAGGAGAAGGGACAATATAACTAATGTTGATTCAAATAAACAATTGAAATTTATCTGAAATATGTAATGGAATCAATATTACTGAATTTTAAGTTTTCAACAGTTTATCTAGCTCTCACTTTAGTTTGTTTTGAAAACGCCATTTCAATACCAACAACTGATTAATTGCAGTTTTTGTCACAATTTTCTTTGTTTACCAGAATAGCATCATTTATTCTAGTTTATAGCTTTCCCTCATGAGTCCTTTTCCAAAGTCTTAAATTAATTAATTGCGCCTTTTGCCGCAAGCTTTGCTGTTTGCAACTTGCTAGAAACAGAAACCTGGAAGACAGGGGGATATGTCGAAAATTCAATTAACTTTATCTAGCAAAATTCAGTTTTCTTTTATCTTGATGAAGAGACTAGAGCGAAAAGTTGATGAGAAGTGCCGAACACCTATAATACCAGATATAAAGATAAACTTAAAACAAAAATAAATGTTCCCCTCTTAAAACTTTGCATGTCGACGGATTTTCGATAAAATTTTCTATTTTTGCAAAGTATCGGAACGTTTCTTAATTGTTGTGCGGTTTCCTTTCACCTGGCATCATTTGTCTTAATGGTTCCTCTGCAAACTAAGATAAAATTTTAAAATTTGTGAATTGTTCACGATTAGGTTTGTATGGCTATGACGGGTTTTAATGCTGGGCCTTTATAGTTGAATACTGGCCAGGAAGCTATTTTTATTATTTTGTAGGCATTTTTCTAATTTATGGATTTTGCCCAATTATGTGACATGCCCACAAAGCATGTGTGAGTTTAGATCTGCCTCGAGTTTAAAATAGTATTGTTTTTTAATTACATGCAGTCATAAATTTGTGGCTTCAAAGGCGAAATCTGCTTACGAAACTGAAAAAAAGACCTGTGCTTGCGAGTTTCCCAATTTTGTGTATTGGCCAACGACAGTTTAAAGAAATCAGTTGGCAAAGCTTTTGGAACCATTTATAGTCAAAAGCAGAATTTAGCACAACCCGAAATCCACTGAACTTCTGATTTAGTTGTAATTTAATATAAACCTAACTTATTGTTGGACAGTCAAAACTTTTCAAAGTTAAGTAGTTTTAGCAGCAGTGAAGTTACGATTGCTATAAGCTTTAAATATTGCAGCATTTCGACATTTAATGCAAAGTAAATGAAATTATTACTCAGCATAGACTTGACATAGCAGAGATTGGATAACCTTGGTGCACATCCGCTTATTAGCTAATATTGACACTTGGCAACAAAGCAGTCGATTTCAGCAACAAATCAACGATTCACAAATTTACCGGAGCATTCATTTTGCAAGATTTACAAGACTCATAATACCAATACTGCACAATATTTAAATCCAAATCTGCAAGTTTTGGTTAAGTAAATGAATACTATTCTTTAAATACTAAATACTTAAATTCCTAGCAGGATTTCGTGATATCGCTAATTTTTTAGTTCTGGCTCAAGTCGCGAAATTAAAGTTAATGCTTAGTTCGCTAAATGCTGGCACATGAGTCATATCCGAACCACATTTAGTGTGCGCCAGGAAAATTGTTAAGTCCTCTGGAAATCACGGTCACAACGATAATGATAACAATCGTAGCAGCCGCAGATAAAGATAAAAACTAAGTTGTTATGACAAATGCCTGTGAATAGTAAAATTGCTTATCCAGAGGAGGCTGAAAATTATAATTATAGAAATTATAATAAGAGACTATATCTGTGAAGTCTCGGAAAATTGGTATAAAAGCTTTGCAATATTTCAATTGCTTCTTGTTAACGATGTTTCAGTTACTGACGCTGAATTTCGAACTAAGTTTCAGGACTTAGTTTCATCCGTTGAAACTGAAATTCCCGGAATTGGTGACTAGGGTTAAGTTTTAGTCATTGAAAATGTAAAATTTAAACTGAAACCGAAACCATATTGAAATGGGTTAAGTTAAAGCAGAGTTCCATAATGTTTATTGAATCGTTGTTAAGTTTAAATTTTCAAATATATTTAAAATTTAGCAAGTCTAAGCCTTGACAAACAACCATCATTGTACTAATGATTTTATACTAATCTTTCCAAATGCGCATGATTACAGAATAGCAACGGAAGTTCTAAATCAGCTTCAAATTATGGATTCTTTTTGCCAAATTCTAAATTACATAGGAATGGTTCAACATAGTACATAGCAAAGCAAGTCAAGTCGATGCCCAAATGCTACAATTGTGTGTCTTCGGTATTTACTCGCAGCTTTTCACATGATCATTAGTATCAAATGTGCAATAGTCTTAATTAGCATCCGGCATTAATTGCAAATTGTTGAAGAATAACAAGGGAAATTCCAAAACAATGGTCAAATTCAAATTACTGGTCTTTTCCCAAACCTCGTTCTGCGTTATTAAAACTGCCAGAGCCAACCTTCGTATGAAAGTTTAACGTTTGTAACAAATTTGTCGAATAAGTACACATTACATAAAGATACATGGAAACTCGCACAAGTTCTCATTGCATGCAGTTTCAGTTAGCGCTATCAGAAAAAAGCAACTAATTAGCTGTACGCTTAAATCACTGTAGCTTCTAATTACTGAAACAGTATGTTAACTAATTTCAGTTTAAGTCAGTGCACAAACTTAAAACAGGGTAGAGCAAAGGGCAGATTCTGGTTATGCATAAAGCTTAACTTCTGAGTGTTACTGCTTACAGCTTTTGATTGAAACAAATATTTTAAAGCAAGACAAAGTGAAACTAAAACGTTTTCCCTCTTGGCAATCGTATATAGAGTGCTACTTGTGCCACTGAAACCAAGTCGTCGACCTAAATCTAACGAATACTATTTTTGGATTGGCAATTGAAGCTGGTACTGAAATGGGATAAAGTGAACTTCTGAATTTATGTTGAATTAAAGCTCTTATCGGTTCTTTTCTAAATTTCATTTCACTGGAGAAGTCGTAGTGCAACTTTGGAAAGTGACAGTCGCTTATGAAATCGATCGAAAAAGTTAATGTTTTCAAAACGTCACACCCAAAGTTGCACATGCTCTCACGGACTTTGCGCAACACTCTTTATGATCGTAGGTTAGAACAACATTTCGTTTGCAAGTTCAACATGTGCAATGCTATAATAAGTTCAGATAACTGGCAGCCAGTTGGCGTTGACTGTTCCGTAAATTACGAATTTTCGATGATCTTAACTTCGCAATGTCTAACGTACCCAATAACAGAGCAACAACAGCTGTAGCAGACTACCAAACGAGTTAATGCCTAACTCATGATTACTGACTGACAAGCCGTTACTCTGAAAGCTGGGTGATTAGTTTTGACTTTGCTACAAATTATGGCTTACGCAATTCTTTTGTTACATTCGTGAACCCAATTTTACGTAAAGGGCAAATGTGCGTAAATTTCAGCGAAGCCGTTTAATTATGTACTTTTTCGTTAGCTCAAGTCTCCAGCAAAAATAGCAAGTATATACCATGAATTTGAAACTGCATTTACGTATCAATTATTACTTATTCGTATTGAATCTCCCTTGTTTTCGTCTCAAGCCTTTGCGTGCATACAGTGTAAGCTAATATACTATTAATTTCATCAAAGTTCAATATTCAGCAATAAAATTCAGCTTTGAATCTGTTTTTAGAAACGGCCAAATTTTACCTGCTGAAACTTCGTTTCGAAGTCGTTGGCTACCAGTTAATACATGACTGAATAAAATAAATATTTACGAGAAAGCCAACTGCAACTTCTAAGTTTCAAGGAAGCCACAAATTTGACTGCACTCTTATAGGATATTTTGGTACAATATTCGTAAGGGTTAAAACCGTTTACTAATTTGTAATTAATGGTTTTAACCCATTTGATTCAGGTTTCCGAAGCATGGAGGCCTGAAGACGCTGCTGAATAGCAGGATTTTAGCCGGATTACTACTTAGCTCCTTGTTAACAATTTCGAGACTCTATTGACTTTGACCTAATTATCAGAAGGTCGATTTTTATATTCTGGCTGAAATTCATCGGCCTTGGCATTCCGCATCTCTGAAGTAACTTTTTTGGCCAATCATTTGGTATGACGTGAAGGTACAGGATCAAACAATAATCCAATTTGAATCTCGGAGGCGTAGCCTAATCGTTGGGTTTTTCCTAAATTAATTACTTTAATTAGTGTGCAGCTATAGAATCCTAATTAAAGCAAAGATTGCCGTCTAACGGCACTGTGCTCCTGCTGATCTCGGATTTGGATGAAACGATTCTCCAAAGGTGCAGACTTTTAATTTTAATCCGGTACTGAGATACTGATATGCTGTAAAATTTGTTCATTTCTTACAAGGTCAAAGTCCGTTTAAGCAATTGCCTCAATATCCTTGGATTGAAATATCTAGACAAAGATAGGGTAAAACGTAAATATGTAGGATTTGTGCTAAGTTATTCTTAACAGCTAATGTTTATCTATTTTTATGCCCGCTAATATCTTGTATGTAGTGCATATTTGCAATACTGATTTATATTTTCTGTCAAATTACTGCTGCACTGTAGTGATATATGTTAGTAATCTCAATTCTCTGAATCTTTGCTATCATCTATGTACCTATCAATAAATCTTGCTGTGTGGAAAGCCTGATCTGTCGCTGATTTCCCTATCACCTATAGGCTTGAACACTCACAACCTCACATAAGTGAACCATACCGTTATCCTACGAACCCTGTTGAGATTAGAATAATTTGACCCCAAAATTTAGGCTAGCTGTCAAGGCGCCGTTGTCGGAAAACCACCCCTTCGGAGTCTGTGACCTAAGTACTCGTAGAGTACGCCGCTAGCCTGTGTAACGAACCCACCAGTGCTCATTTCAATATAAAGCTTGAAAAACTTGAAAACGGATTCAAGACCCCGATTCCGCCAACCTCATCTTAGTTCGTTACAAATATCAAACATCAGCTTCAGCGAGTTTCAAACTATTAAAGAGCAAGCGAGAAGTTTGCTCACTATTTACTGACCCGGTGACCCGGTATTTTTTGAAAATTCTGGTTTAAGCTTGCAAAAAATTAAAAATACTTTATTGGGGTGCAGTGAGTGTTTTTACCATTTTGGACAATTTTGAGGACTAAAATATCAAGTTGGGCAAAAGTTTTACTTTCCTTAAAGCAGTAGCATTGGAAAGTGAATATGGTAAGTAAGCCGGAAAAATCAAAACGATTTGCATAATTTTGCACTCAATAATGTGAAGTAAACTACATAGCTTTTTGAATCCAACAAATTGAAACAAAATACTTTGCCAAAGTCATAACATCATCTAATTCTAATTATAGGGTTTAGCATTAGCACTTTTCTGCTTTATCATTTTATTAAAATTTTAGTTGTATGATTGAAGTTTCACTCAGCGGAAATTTTTTGGAAATATTTTTTCGTATGGAAAGGATTCAGAGAATATGAAATAAAATCAAGCACAATTGGTTCCTGAAGATATGTAGTAAGCCATAACAATTGCAAAAAATGCAAAGTAAAACTCAGAATCTGTAAACCTTGAGATTTTGCTTCTTACCGATATTTGAAACCCACAGTTTCGCCCTCTCCCTCCAAAAATAATAGCAGCAGCGATAAAGCACTTACAGTAGATGGAGCATGGAGAATTTTAATTTTAAAATAAAGATGTCAGACTCTCAGGGTCCATGTAATAGTTTTCATTTTCTAGTTAAGATTCAACGCAATGATTGTAGTTTCAAACTTAGTTCTAAGCTTGACAGGACATTACAAATATTATGAGGACACTACTACAACGACAAGCATTTAAAAAACTCCACGATTAAGTTAAGAATATTTCTATTGCTAGTTTTTGAGTAATTGTTGAAGTTTTCAGTTGGCAAAAATTGGTAAAACTTTGAAAAATATCCTATAACAACAAAAAAGTTCCTCCAATCAAAAATACCGGGTCAAGACCGGGTCAAAGCTCCTGACCCGGTGACCCGGTCCATATAGTGACCCGAACTGACCCGGTTTCATCTTTGGTCTGTCTCACTTTCAGAGATAGCTGAATTTGTTCCATTTCCAACTTATGCTCTAAATTTATTCTATTTATAGTTTCCTACTTCAGTTTCAACTCGTATGTTCAGTTTCAGATCGTAATTTGTAAGTCACATCACATCTCATGTTAGTTACCCTCATTACAGGTCAAAATTTGCACAGATTCAGCTGAAACATGTTGAAGCCTCAAACCAGAATTTGGTAATAGTTGCAGCTTCAGTCACTAGCCTGAATGGTATGAATGAGTAAAAATACAATATGAATGGCAACCACAAAATCCAGCATTAGGAAATTGTAAAATATTTTTGCAAAAAAGTAATTCAAGTCTGATCTTTAAGCATTGATCCTGCCGGTTCCAAATTCTACCGGTTCTAAAAATCCTTCCGGTTCAGTTCCGGTTCTAGTGGAACCGGCCCCAGCTCTACTTCAAGCAGCACTACAAGAAGTATAATTCTAGCAAGAGGCTATACTCAACGTGAAACATATAAACGGAGAACAGTTCCAAACCAAACGGACTAGACCAGTCTTGTTTAGCAAATACATGTCGTGGCCTGCACAATAAAAAATATCCTAAGAGTGTACCTTTTCAGCGAGCAAAGTAAGCATTAAAATCAAACAATTTCGTAAACAATCAAAAATTTTCGTAAAGTTAAGCAGAAAAGTAAAGTTAATATATAATAAAATTTTACCTGTCTTGGAAAAAGTAGGAATTTTTGGCCTCAAGTAGGAACTTGGAAGAGTAGGAAAAGTAGGAACCGCACGAGCACTGCGAAACTGTATAACCTCTTGCTATACAGTTTTTGCGAGCTAGTCCGATTACCGGACGGCGGACATGGATTTTCAGAAATGTTTTGGGTGAAGGATCAATATATTAGACTATTAATTAATTAATTAGTACTTTCTTTTCGCATCTAAGCGTTTTTATCCATTTAATATCCGGAAGTGATGGTTTTAGCGGATTCACCTCCTCCTGAGGTTTCTTAAAATTATATAAACTAGCTTCACAGGATAACTCAGGATAGGCGCTCACAGTTCGGTTCCAAGATTTTTTGGTCAGACTATAGTAACTAAGCCTACATACCATATCCCGCAAGCACGCTTTTACTTCATAAATCATAAATTTATACTGGTAAAACTATGTACAAACAAGGCAAATACACAACATAATAAGGAAATTATAACTATCCCATACCAATACAACATGATATGCAAAATATCAGACATGCGCATATTGGAAACCCCAATACATTAAATCTACCAAATTTACCTACAATTTAGTTGTCAGAAAATCTACAATTATAGTTTCCAGCAAAATATTTGAAAATATTTAAGGTAAAGGATTTTAAATGCAAAACAAAAACTGAAAATCAAGCATTCGGCCAGCACCTAGCATATACAGAAAGTAGCTAGAAGTGTTAAAAACAGAGGTTAAAATGCTCTGAGCTTGCATTTTCCTGAAAATCCCGAATAGCATTGCAACGTTCGTAACAAAGAAAAATATCACAGCGGTTGAAAAATAAATAAGCATAATTTAAGAGTCTTCAAAAATAGTTGCATACAACTATTCTAGGCTTGTGTTCAGAAATTGTGGTATACAACTTTACGACCACAAATAATGCCAATTTTAGCAACAAAAAGGGCAAAATGTAAAATTTTAAATATACAAAATCGTTAATTTACCTACTACATAACCCACCATGTTCAAAACCTGCGGAAACAGACAGTTTAACTAATAAATTAATCAATCAAGTTGAATTAACCTTAATACCATATAGTATTGAAAACAGTTAATACGTACCAAAAGATATCTAAATAGCAGTCCATGGGGTGCTATATGATGGTGATTTTATGCAAAACCAGTATACTATGTAACAACGACAATTTTTCAGTGATATTACGCAACGCATGCACATTAACAGCTGTGGGGAGTGAACACATCAAAATTCAATTGCGCAACAGTGCAAAACTAAAATAAATGTATATATATGCTACTAGAAAAAAATTCGGAAATAATAAGAAAAACATATATAATATATATAACCAAAAGTAGACACTAGACATGAAAAAGGCACCTAGAATCACTGCTATCATCAAAAGAGACATTATTGCTAAAATTGGGAACTAGCAACAATTTCAAAACTAAAGCACAGCCTTTCTAAACTGCAAAAACTTGCGTATACATTATCAAAATTTTTATCGCAAGACTTTGCAAACTATAAGAAAAACGAAAAACAAAAGGTGCATAGCCCAAGGACGAATAAAAGTTGGTCAAATCAACCAATTAAATATCTATTACATACTAGCAACATACAATTTAACCGCATAAGATGAAAGCAACATACATATAGTACGCAATACATGCATCCATGTATTAATAAAATTTATATATATCAATATAGTTAATAACAGTAGGTAAAACAAAAATCTAGGTATAACACAGGCTTTTGATAATGCAACAGTTCGTAACATATGAGCATAAATTAATAAAATTTAAAGATACTGCATTAAGCTCTACCAAAATAGACTGTAAATACGTCATACAAAATTATTAAAGTTTCATGTTTTGCTAAGTATATAATTATATTGCGTTAAGCGGACGAAAATTGAAGTATTAAAGAAACTTCAATGCAAGTTTACAGAACGTTAAGTGATTAATAACGGCTACACAGATATCAATTTACATTTCACATAAACTGATGAAACAATTCTGAAATGAAAACAGTAAAGTCCCAAAATAGACATTTCTGAGGTCCAACACAGGAATTGAAAGCTTCCATTGATAAGTTGTACATAACAAACTGAAACACAAACGGAAAGTCAAGCACATTGGGACAGAAGCAGGATTGTAGCGTAGTGGTTACGATCCTAGAGTCAGGAAACCAGGGGTCGGTGGTTCGAGACCCATCTGGATCTAAAAATTTTGTAAAAGTTGTAGCAGTGTATGATATTCCCCTTGAAGTATGTTGCTGTACATCGCACTAACATTTACAAATACAGGTATATATAGCTAGCTACTACTTAACACTGGCTACAAAGAACCCACTTTACACTTACAACACATCTTACACCATGACTACAGTATAACAAAAATGTGCCGTAGTGAAAGTTGGGTGTCAGAACTAAACTGAAAAACAACACAATTATAAGCATATACGTAATTACAGAAAAATAATCAAAAACAGTAACTGAAATTGCATTCATAAAACATGAACCTAGTGAGTATGTGTACATGCATATACGGGGTGTGCATAAAACAAAAGGGCTTACGTTTAGGACAAGCTTACAGGTTACAAGCATTACATACATACATTCCAAAAGGATATGCAACACAAAATATGATGCTGAACAGAATCGTTTATGTATGTACAAACCCAGCTAGACAGGAAAAACAATTGTAGAAGAGTCCAGTCCACAGAAATTAACAACCAAATAAATTGACAAAACTACAGAAAAAAGGAGAAGAAAAAACATTGCATTTGTGCGACACAGGACAGTCCTAAAAAGTTAAGAAACAAAAAGCACAGGTATATATATACGTATATATAATATGCAAAAAATGCTACACATACAACAGTTAACAGCTATAAGACCCAAAAATAGCAAAGAAAAGTATATACGTAAATCAGTCAAATAGTCAGAAAAGTGAGAACACAGGGGGAGGAGACGAAGGGGGGGGGGTGCACGAATTGAAGTTCCACAATTACATAATCCCATGAAAAAACTTAAGCATAAACTTAAGAATTTTTCGGGTCACAGGTGTTGTAGTGACACATCTTAGTTTCGTTCCAACGCCGTCAGTGTTAGTAGTCTCGTTTCTGCGCCAGCATTGCCGCTGCCGCTGCATTGCCGTGCTGCAGGGAGGCTCCCAGCATGGCATGGGAAGGAGGGGGGGCGTTGGACATCCGTTGTCCTACGGTACCCCCTGGAGGGTACTGGACCCCGACCCGGGGTATATTGGGCGGCCGGCCTCCGGTCCGGCCGCTTTGCTGCCGGCGAAGATTCAGCCGCTCTCGGTCCATTTCCAGGTCTTCCAGGCGCTGGGTGAGCGCCAGTTTTTGCTGGATGGCCATTCGCAGTAGCGAATTCAGCGTCTTTTTCTCATCCTCGGCCGCGTGAATTTGACGAATTCGT
>JASAND010023151.1:0-10381 GCA_030248195.1 Trissonchulus latispiculum
ATTAGCTCGTTGTTAGGTTCTAGCATTTTGTTTGCATAGCGCGAAAATATAATAGTACTTTTAAAAATTTTTTTACCAAAAAATTTTTAAAAAGTACTATTACTGTTTTTTCGCGCTATGCAAAAACATGCAAAATGCTAGAACTAACAACGAGCTAATCTGACAATGTTTCATCCAGAGCCCCCCTCATACAAGAACAGCCAGTTAATGAACCCTGTACTAAGCATAGGACATCTTGTGCACAATTGTCGAAATCAGTTCACAAAGAGACTCAACCAATTACAAGTAACGATAAAAATGACACGCACGGGTTTAACTTTTCATGTTGTTTCCTGAAGATGTACCGAATTTCTACCCCTCCGGTACAAACTCGTTTGCCTGGGTATGAGGCATTTCGTCCAGATACTGGAACCTGCTCCATTCAGGCTTATTTTTGTTTATATATATATATATATATATATATATATATATATATATATATATATATATATATATATATATATATAGATGTAATATATTTATTTCTATTGATAGTTTTTGAGTAAATATTGAAGTTTTCAGGCGATTAAAACTGGTGCAAATTCTATAAATATGCTTTAACAGCAATGAATTCTCCCAACCAAAAAAGTGAGCTCCTGACTCGATAGCCCGGTCCCGGTAACCCGGCTTCATCTTTGGAGCCTTTGCTCAGATGAAAACAGTTACTTGGCTTACCTTGCGCAGTTCCAACAACTTTTACACAGTAATCTCCAGTACACCCTCCGCTGTGGCCGTAGCAATCGCCCTGCGTTTGGCCATTTACTTTCGTACACTTATTGCACTTCAGACCTAAAAAGAGGTAGTTATAGAATTTGCTGTAAGCTGATACTGATGATGATAAGATGCTGACACTGTAAGCAGATGATAAGACGCAGTAAAACACCAGAAAACCAAAAAGAAACATATATCAACAGGATATACAGAAATGAAGTATCGTGCTCAAGTACAGTTTTGAACTTCAGCATGTGTACCTAATAAAACTAGTTTCTTAAAAAGGAGGAGACGTCATCCGTCGTGATATCGACCAGACTTCGAGAGTCGTTCTGGCAACTTGGTTGAGTTGTTGTTGACAAACTTTACGAGTTGTCACATTAACACTTTGCACCTTCGGTTGATGGTCATCACATTGCGATGTCTAATGCATCAAACAGTCTAGTGCGAGCAACGTCACAACGGGTATACTGCGTTGTGACGTTTTCCTATTCTCTCTGTATTCTTGTGATTTTCTTTAGCTGGATTTAAAAACTTTCATTACATTTTACCATCTCCAATTATTGGTATAGTCAGACCCGGGAAAAAACGATTTTCGACTTAAGCCTTTAACTTTCGCAAATGCTGGCTAATCAGGAAGCGGTTTGGCGTTTGAATGCCCGGAACTGCCCTCGATCGATTCAGGTATTAAAATCTTCCCTAGCTCCACAGGTTCTCAGATTAATAAAAAACTCGATGATTTTTTTACCTGACAAAAGGTTAGTGGTTAGATGGCTTGTGGTTAGAAAAAATCACCCCAACATATTGGCGTAGATTTGATGCATCTAGGTGAAAGAGCGCATCAAATTTAGTAGACTTAGCCAAAAAACCAAAGTTATAATGAATTGGTAACGATTATTATCTATTTGAAATGCTCAAAAATTGTGCAGCATCAACCAATCAGGTTTCATAACCAAAACAGCCAATTTTTAAAAATATTCAAAAATGGTCATTTTTGACTGATTTAAAAAGTTTTAGCGCTTAATCGATGTTTCTTAAGCGTTCTAAGTGCATTAAAACCCGCATATTGCTTCAGAAAATTTCTTTGCTGGGTTCTGATCATTTTTTAACCGATCAGCGGCGACATTTTGGTGGTTAAAAAATGGTCAGGTGCAGGAGCCCCAATCCAGCAGGGGACATGGTGTCTTGTGTGATAATACTTTGGGCCAATACAAACACACACGCTGAATATTGGAACCAGGAGTCTCTCCATGCTAGCAAAAGAAGCTTGGAAATTAGGATATGACTTTTAGCCTTTGGTGGTGGTTTTGGGAGGTCAATTTTACAAACATACTGAAAACTTAAAACTTTCTATTTAGCCCAGGGCTCTCATATTTACAGTGTGTGGTAATCTAGGGTGGCGCTATATTATCACACATTAGGTGCACTCACCGGGCCTACCAGGTTTCCAGGGAGGCACCGTTTTTACCCTTACTTGGGGGTGTTTTTTCTTCCCGGGTCTGACTATACGGTAGGTCTTAGCACTGTTGCGGCCGACAGCCTGAGTATTAGTTTGCAATGTGTTTATTGTAGGCGTTTGAGGATAGTTTCTTAGTGTTTTGATCCTCAAACTTGACAAATTAGGTTAGGTTTCACAACGTACAGCTATTCATATATAGTTTTTATCTTTTTTTATTTCTTTTTCCTTTATTTTCTTTCTGTCATTTCTTTCTTCATCCTATTTCTTCCACTTTCTTGGTTGTCTACTAAAAATGATTGACAGACCAAGATATAGAGCTACACACAAAGGCCACATCTATGTCTCGGCCAGTTTGACTTGTTAGAATTATGTGCCTTAATTTGTTGCTAACTGGAGAAAATGAGGGTGACCTCAAAGAAGCAAACTAAGCGGGCTGCTTGTTAGGTCAAAGGTTGATGTAGTTTTAAGTGACAGCTGTTTAATTGATGACAAAGTTTGAAATTATTCAATGGACAAACTTTCTTTCTTTTCCTTTCATTTCTTTCTTTTTCTTTTCTTTCCTTTTTTTCTTTCTTTCTTTTCTTTAAACTGAAATAAGCGAATAGCTGTATCTCTAGTTGGCGTGGTCGCAGGTCGAGTGGAACAACCTCTCCTTTCAGGTTCGCTGTTACCAGCCCGTGTCGCAAGCACAGTTTAACAAGGGGGGTATGGGGGAGGCTACGGGACCCCTCCAAAATTGGAGGTTCGGTACAAGAGCTAGCAATATCAGAGCCAAAGGACAAGGGACGGTGCCAGGATAGGCAGGTCAAACTGAAAATGGAAATTTAGCCAAAAATAGGTAAAATTTTAAAAATTTTCAAAAACTTTCCAAATAATCGCTAAAACCTGCTTATTTTGCTCTACAATGGCTGTAAAATAGCTAAAGTCGCTGAAAATTTTCAAAAATTGCACTTTTTCTAGTAAATTTTCTGCTGAGACCCTCCCCAAAATTTGACATAAGGTACAACGGCAGGTAAAATTTAGACTAAACCAGGTGCAGGACCCCTCAGAAATTGGTACCCTTGTTAATGTATGGTCGCTAGGTGTACCTTCTTACTCTACCCAAGCCAACTTTCTGGAAGCAAAAATTCAAAGTTTAAGTCAGTTTTACAAATTAATGGCTTAGGGTAAAGAAATGGCTTGATTGGGGTAAGCTTACTTAGCCTCCAATGTGCCGGTTAGCATAGGCGCTGCTATTAAAAATTCCCTGTCGCACAAACATATAATTTATATTTGGACATTGAAACATGTAGAAGCCAAATAACTTTCTTACCATTCGCGACTCCCAAGCATATGAGAATCAGAATACAGTAAGCCTGAAGAACCATGATTTAAAATGGTTATTGTTCGTAATCTGAAATAGAGCACTTTTCATCGAAACCTGTTTTCCTGCATGAAGAAAGGTTTTGACCGTCTTTTTTTAAGCGATCAAAACTCAGTCCGGAAATTTCGAGTTTCTTGGTTTTCCTTGCTTTTTAGATTTCAAAATGCTGGATGGAGCTAGTAATAGTATAGTAAGAAAGCAGGCACCGTGTCTGGTATAAATGGCGTAGTTTTCGAAACCAATTGTTGTGTGTTTCAAATTTCAAAGCAGCGTTAATGAGCACATAAATTGCTAATTAATCAAGCAAAAGCGATTGTATAAGTCTTTAAACAAGATTTCAGTCCTACTATTACTTAATATCCAACAAAATGTCATCTGACATTCCAACTCTAGAGATGGGCGCAACACCCAACTATTAACGACCGACTGATGAAGAGCCTTATAAAAACTTTCAATAAAATAGTTAAGCCACAGCTGCATTAACATACTGTAGTCTGATAAAAAGCAAGCTTTTGAGCATGCACGTTGCAATCTGTGGGTGATAACAATAGTTATTAAGCAAACAACGAACAATGAACAAAAGATTACCATAAACCCTGCAATGGATTATTAGAAGCTGCAGTAGACTTTTTCGTTTTCCAGTGAGCTATTTGTACTTAGGTTCAGTTTTCTTAAAGACAATGGGCAGAAATTAAGACAATTGTTCGACACCTGATTCTTTTCGGCCTTCCGTTGTGTCATTTATTAACGGTTGTACGGCACCATTCTGAGATAAGTATGGGGATGATTGGGATTGGGAAGATTTCATGATATGGCAAACTATTTAGGGTAACATATTTATACTGGTATAAACCACAGGTTTATTGTTCGGAACTGGATCGGAGAGGCAAATCACTTGCAACGGCTAACGAAATTGAAGAGGCTAATCGATTGCACGAAGTACGGATGCAATTACTAGTCAAAGAAAGCAGATGCCTAAAGTCTACCCCAGTAAAAGTAAAAAGGAATCATAGTTTACTTGAAGACTACTGATCTTCAGTGAAACAATAAAAGTAGCTATTAATTAATACAAGATAATAATATATAGACAAGTAGGAAAAATGCTCCTTGCAGTCGCATGTAAAATGCAATATGAGCTATGATGGTCAACATTTAAATATGTCAAGGTAGAGATGAGATGAGGGCCGACAAAGCCCGGCCCGGCCCGGCCCGGCCCGACGGGCCGGGCCGGGCCGCGCAGACCTGGTTTCTAGTCAGGGCCGGGCCGGGCCGGGCCTGAGGTAAAGTTAGTAAGGGCCGGGCCGGGCCGCGCAGCTTCCAAAGAAAAAAGCCCGGCCCGGCCCTGTTCGGCCCTGCCAAGCCCTGACGTTTTTCACATTAATTTATTGCATATATACACTTTCCAGTTTTAATAATTGATTTTGCCTTCCTAAATTCAAAATTTCTTGCTTTCTTTGTGTCAAATGAGACTGAATATACAACAAATCAATATCAATATCAAATATACATCAGCTTTCGAGTAACAGAAGTTACTACATACATATGTAACTGTTTCAAACTCTTTTCAAACAACAAACAAACATCCAAACATGTAAAACATTGAACTATTTCGATAAATCGACCTCAGGCTAATTTAGTACATTTAGTGCTAATTTCCTTAGCAAGGTAGGATGCTGAAATATTCGTAATGCACTGTTTTGAGAGAACACTCTGGAATTTGGATCCCAAGAATACGATAATGAGGCAGAACACAAAATTCTAAGTGCCTCAAATCTTCATAGAATAATTTTTTAAAAATCAGGCTTTTCAGGGCGGGGCCGGGCCGTGCAGATCTAAACTGCGCTCAGGGCCGGGACGGGCTAGGGCCTGAAGTTTTTGACACAGGGCCGGGCCGGGCCGGACGGACCCCAAATTTGAACAGGGCCGGGCCGCGCAGGCCGGAAAAATCGGCCCTGATCCAACTTATGTCAGCGACACCCAAATCGGCAAAGTGACGCGCTGCAACCGGCTAGATATGAGCCGCTCACGCCTCTTGGGCTCATATTGACGCCTTCGCCGCAATTTTTTTTCCGTTTAAACCACGGCAGCGAGGCGTCAATATGAGCCCAAGAGAAACGTGGCGGCTCATATTAGACAGTCTGTGCAGCTTGTCCTTTGCCGATTTAGATGCTGGCTCATATTAGACGTTTTTTTTTTTTTTTTTTTTTTTTTTTTTAAATCTTGTCCCTTGACATAGAGATGAGATCAGGGCCGATTTTTCCGGCCCGGCCCGGCCCGGCCCTGTTCAAATTTGAGGCTCCGTCCGGCCCGGCCCGGCCCTGTGTCAAAACTTCAGGCCCTAGCCCGTCCCGGCCCTGAGCGCAGTTTAGATCTGCGCGGCCCGGCCCGGCCCTGAAAAGCCTCATTTTTTAAAAAATTCTTCTATGCAGACTTGAGGCACTTAGAATTTTGTGTTCCGCCTCATTATCGTATTCTTCAGATCCAAATTCCATGTTCTCTCAAAAAATAGTGCATTACGAGGATATTTCAGCATCCTACCTTGCTAAGGAAATTAGCACTAAATGTACTAAATTAGCCTGAGGTCGATTTATCGAAATAGTTCAATGTTTTACATGTTTGGATGTTTGTTTGTTGTTTGAAAAGAGTTTGAAACAGTTACATATGTATGTAGTAACTTCATTACTGAAAGCTGATGTATATTTGGCATTGATATTGATTTGTTGTATATTCAGTCTCATTTGACACAAGAGCAAGAAATTTTGATGAAAAGGCAAAATCAATTATTAAAACTGAAAATCGGCATATGCAATAAATTAATGTGAGTAGGTTTAGCCGGGCCGGGCTTTTCGGCAAATTTCGGCTCCGGCCCTTACTAATTTTGGCCTCAGGCTCCGCCTCGGCCCTGACTAGAAACCAGGGTCTTAGGCCCGTTCGGCCCGTCGGGCCGGGCTGCCGGGCTTGTCGGCTCCTACCTTGACATATTTGCCGGAGTACTATATTGCATTTACATGCGATCGCAGCGAGCATTTTTCCTACTTGTCTATATATTATTATCTTGTATTAATTAATAGCTACTTTTACAGTTTCACTGAAGATCAGTAGTCTTCAAGTAAACTATGATTCTCTTTTACTGTGTGACTTAGCATCCGCTCAGTACTGGGTGTCGATACCTCTTCAAGCAGCTACGATTTGTCTTCCGATCCAGTTCCGACAATAAACCTGTGGTTTATACCAGCAACATAAATTTCCCAAATTTGCCATATCATGACCTCCAATCCAATCATCCCCATTTTTCAGACGAGAAACTACAACTGTACACAATGAAAATCGAACAACAATTTGCCCATTGTCTTAAGAAAATCGAACCTAATAAATAGCTCACTGGAAAACGAAATCTACTGCAGCTTCTAATAATCCATTGCAGGGTTTGCAACTATTGTTATCACCCACCGTAATGCATACCAAGCTTCAGTTTTTCAGTCAGACTACAGTAGCGCTTCAATGAGCTGTGGCTTAACTACAGTTTTATTGAAAGTTTATAAGGTCGGTCGTTAATATTGGGTGTTGCGCCCATCTCTAGAGTTGACGTCAGATTTTGCCGACATTACAGTAGACGAAATCTACGAAAAGACTTGCACACCGCTTTTGCTTGACATCCGTTTATGTGCTCATTAACGCTGCTTTGAAATTGAAACACACAACAATTGGTCTCGAAAACTACCATGTTCACGGTGTCAGCTTTATACTATTACCAAGTCTATCCGTATTTGAAATTCCAGCAGCGAAAAACCGAAATTTCGACTGAGTTTTTTGGTCGCTTAAAAAAAGACGGTCAAAAACCTTTTTCATGCAGGAAAACAGGTTTCGATGAAAGTGCTCTATTACAACTGCTTTTAAATCATGGTCTCTCAGGCTTACTGTATCTCTGATTTCATATGCTTGGGAGTCGCGAATGTAAGAAAGTTATTTGGCTTACATGTTTCAATGTCCAAATAAATTGGTATGTTTGTGGTGACAGTGGAATTTTTAATAGCAGCGCCTATAGCACTGGCAGTTGAGGCTAAGAAGCAATTCCCAATCAAGCCATTTTCAGTTTTCCTACATACACTTGTAAAACTGACTTAAACTTTGAATTTTCCAGAAAGTTGGCTTGGGTAGGCAAGAAGGTAATTTGGGATGACCATAAGACAACAGGTACCAATTTCGCACCTGGTTTAGTCTAAATTTTACCTGCCGTCAGCACTTGTAGGTCTTCAGCAGAAAATTTACTAGATCAAAAGTGCAATTTTTGAAAATTTTCAGCGACTTTAGTTATTTTTACAGCCATTGTACAAAATAAGCAATTTTATGATTATTTGAAAAGTTTTTGAAAATTTTTAAAATTTACCTATTAAATTTCATTTTCAGTTTGACCTGCCCATCCTGGCACTGTCCTCCTTGTCCTTGGCTCTGATATTGCTAGTTTCAGTGGTTGAACCTCCAAATTTTGAGGGGTCCCTGCAGCCTCCCCTCATACTTGTTGGGGTGGAGCAGATACGGGCTGGTAGCGAACGCGAGAGGTTGTTCCACTCGACCTGTGACCACGTCAACTAGAGATACAGTTATCTGCTTATTTCAGTTTAAAAGAAAAGAAAGAAAGAAAAAAGGAAAGAAAAGAAAAAGAAAGAAATGTAAAAGGAAAAGAAAAGAAAGTTCTGTCCATTTGACAATTTCAAACTTTGTCATCAATTAAACAGCTGTCACTTACAACTACATCACCTTTTGACCTAACGAGCAGTCTGTGTTTAGTTTTTCTTTGAGGTCACCACCCAAGGCACATAATTCTTAAAACAACTGGCCGAGACAGATGTACCTTGTGTGTAGCCCTATATTCTTGGTCTGTCAATCATTTTAGTAGACAACCAAGAAAGTGGAAGAAATAGACATGAAGAAAGAAATGACAGAAAGAAAATAAAGGAAAAAAGAAATTAGCATGTTGTGAAACCTACTTCTTAATTCATACTCCGTTTGAGGATCAAAACACTAAGAAACGTCCTCAAAACGTCTACAATAAACATTGCAAACTAACAATTGTAGGCAAATGGGTTTTTTTCTCCGTAAAAACTTAGCTGTATTAAATATCTGGGAGCAGTGACCCCAGGTAGCGAGAGATCTCCCAATGGGCTCTGTGTGTAGTCTGGCGTGTGAGGCACGTGTGCCATATCATGCTTCACACTCTAGGATCTGCTCCCAATAAACCAGAAAGTTTTAAGATTTCAGTTTTTTTGAGTTACGTCGATTAACTTATCCTGTAACTTTTTTCAGCTTCTTTTTGCCAAAATAAAAATTTGGTCAAACTCCAAAAATATTCAAGCGTGCGCGTTTGTATTGGCCCAAAAGTATTATCACACAAGACACCATGTCCCCTGCTGGATTTTAAATTCTGCATCTGACCATTTGACACCAAATGTCGCTGATCGGTTAAAAAATGATCAGAACTCCAGCAAAGAAATTTTTTCTGAAAGTTACATGTAGTTTTAATGAACTTAGAACTTTTGAGTGCTTAAGAAACATCGATTAAGTTGCTAAAACTTTGTTTTTTCCAAAAATGACCATTTTTGAATATTTTTAAAAATTTGGGCTGTTTTGGCAATTCTTAGATTTGGTTGGTAAAGGTATACTTGTCTTATGATTTCAAATAGATAATAATCGTTACCAATTCATTATTTAACTTTGGTTTTTTGGCTAAGTCTACTAAATTTGATGCTCTTCAATTCTGTGATGCATCAAATCTACGCCAATATGTTGGGGTGATTTTTTTTCTACCTACGCCATCTAACCACTACCTTTTTGTCAGGTAAAAATCATCCAGTTTTTTATTAATCTGAGAAGAAGCAAAAATTTTAATGTTAAATTGCTTCCTGATAAGATGCTGTTTAAGTCGAAAATCTTCTCGGGTCTGACTATACCAATAATTGGAGATGGTAAATGTAATGAAAGTTTTAAATCCAGCTAAAGAAAATACAGAGAAGGCGAGAGCAACGTACAGTACCTGCTTGTGACGTTGCCGCACGGTTTGATTAGACAGTAGCACAAAAGTAACGGTGCAAAGTGCCACGTGACAATATTTGGCAACTGTTCAGTTGCCAGATTCTCCGATTCGGGTCGATCAAATTTGATGATGACGTCTCCTTAAGAAACTTTATTAGGTTACATGGTTGCCGAGTTCAAAACTGTACTTGAGCTACTCTATACATTTCTGCATAATCCCGTTGATATACGCTTCTTTTTGGTTTTCTGGCAGCGATTGCTCTCATCATCTGCTTACAGTGTCAAGACCCATCATCAGCAGTCAGCTGAGCAGCAAATTTGAAGTAACTACCTCTTTTAGTCTGAAGTGCAATGGCAACGTGGCGCTACTCGTTGCCACAGCGGAGTACTCGGAGATTACTGTGTAAAAGTTGTTGAAACTGCAAGGTACAAGTAACTGTTTCATCTGAGCAGCGTTCCAAAGACAGCCGGGCTGCAATCGGCCGAGTCAGGAGCTCACTTTTTTGGTTGGGAGAATTACTACAAAGCATAGTTTATGGAATTCTGCAATTCAGCTTTAACGCTTCGAAAACTTCAATATTTACTCAAAAACTATCAATAGAAATAAATATATTACATCTATATATATATGTATATATATATATATATATATATATATATATATATATATATATATATAAACAAAAATAAGCCCGAATGGAGCAGTATACAGAAATGCCATCAGGCAAACGCTTGTACTGGTGTACAGTACATCTCGTAACATGAAAGTTAGTTTTTAT
>JASAND010023152.1:0-29745 GCA_030248195.1 Trissonchulus latispiculum
GACCGCACCAACTACAACTGTACCCACAACAACAACAACTACGCCAACAACAATGACCACGACTGTATCCACAACAGTTCCTACGACACCTACTTCAACACAACCAACAACAGTAAGCACAACCGAGCAAACAACGACGGTAGAAAGCACTGTCGAGTCGACAACAGAAAGAAGCACTACAGAGCAGGAAGCAACAACGGAACCGACTACGACCGCAGCGGGTAATCTTGTTGTTTTGATTTTGCGTATCCTACTACTGCTTAAGGTGCTGGTTCGGGTATTTGCAAGCAAATTTTGAAAGACTGTAATTTGCTCAATTTTTGGAGTTCAACAATAATTTTTATATCATTTCAAAGTGTAGAATGTGCTTGTTACACCAACTAGGTACAGTATGACTGTCTCATTTCAACTCTTCGGCTTGAATAAACATGATATTTGAACAACGACTTGCAATAACATGAAAACAATTTTTGAACATGGATTTCTCGAAGTGTGGTAGAGCTAACGAAAAGCGACCAGTTCAGGCTTCCAAAAGAAACGTCTTCCCGAGGGCTATTTTTTCTGGAAATTGTTTGACGAGTAAAGAAGCTCAAGATTTTGAAAAAACGTAAATTTTGTCCGATTTTCGTCAAAATTTTCAAGTTTGGGCCTTTATTTCTACTCGAACTGAAAGTCAAAATGCAAAACCATGAAAAATAGCCCTCGGCAATTGTCTCAAAAATACGTGTGTAAAGCCGTTTTTAATTGATTGCATGAGTTGAGAGAAATCCGTGTTCAAAATAATCTAACTGCGATTTTCAAAATTTCACATTTTCGCTGCTGTGCGCCGGCAGAGATACCGCAAAGAGCTCTCCTTTGGGCGTAAGATGTCCTTTAGGACCACAAATATGAACAATACTTGATCGACGGACCAGCGCTGTTGAAGCTGTCGAAATCTGACTTGCAATATTTGATTTTTCGAAAAATTGGCCTGTTTTGGACCTCGAAAATCAATTTTCGCTGTTACCTCCTAAACCTTAGAGGAATCGAAGAAAACTCACCGGCAAAGTTGTAGGTCTTGGTGAGAGGATTCGAATGACTATAGGTTCATCCATGTGAGGTGGTCACATTACGAAGTTATGGCGGAATAAAACTAATTTCTCCAAAACTCAAATTTTTCAACCGCGACTTTTCTAACATGTTTTATAGGGTAAATAATGTATATAATTGTAGCAAATTAGAATAAATTTCAACGACAATTGCGCTTTTACTAGCCTAAAAATACACCAACCCTAACCAGCACCTTAAACGACTATATACAGCAACACAAGAAAAAAGAAAATTTAATGCGAGCATTAGTTTTGATTTTCGATGATGTCACATACTTTGGCAAGTCGCAACGCTACCGGAACGAATTAAATAAGGAAAAGATATTTTATTCAAAGATCCAATCTTGTCTGAACATGTCAAACGGGTACAGCTTCTTTATGCCACGGTTTCTTTAAGGAGACGTATATCAGTGCGACTGAAGGGGTTTGTGTCCTTTGTCAGAATGAAGAATGCTTGCAGGACTACGATATGCCAATATTTGGAGATTTCGATACCTGCACTGCTTCCTGCTTTTCAGGTGCTAAAGACTTATTCAGTTTTGATCTTTCATGACTGATGACAGCTACAGAAATATTTTCTATCGATAGATTCTTATGTCTGCTAGCTTCTCCTACAAATAGGATAATGGAAAGGTCGATTAAGACTACCTCTTCGTGCTACTATACACTATTCACACGTGGTTTTGCATTCTATAGCAGCAGTCCTTCCTCTGTGTAGTTAAAAATAAAAATAATAATTTGACGTACACTGGCTTGCACCAATGAAAAATAACTGAAGAATAACCTAACCTTGAGGTTAACTCAGAGTTAAGTCGTTATTCTCCAGCTATTTCGTTGCACCAATCTGGGTTAGTTTATTCTCCAACTTAGTTGTAGTATTGCAAGGGGAATAAAATTTATGCCTGAGCTTGAGCTCAGGTGGAGAATAGTTAACTGCGGAGTTAACACTGAGGAATAGCTTAGTTCGGAACTAAATTATTCCGATTTGGTGCAAACGGCCGTTTAGTTCAGTAGACAAACAGGTGCTGAATATATGTAGGACTGTTTCTTTCAGATTTGAATTATCAGTGTGTGGAAGGCATCTGCCAAGAATGTTCCTTCAGTCGGGGCGATTGCATTTTCGACGACATTTCCTCCTATCCTAGTCCTGATGAATGTGCCATCAACTGTCCAGTTTCTGGTATCCATAAGTTAATGCGAACCCAATCGAAATTTCCTATTTTTACGAATATAGTCCCTAAGAGCACGCCTAACACACATCCGGAACAGTTTCAAAAAGTGACTTAAATTTCTTGACATGAGCTAGCCGTTTATCTCCCATTGAATATTAGCTTTCTTCCTTCTCCTTTTCTTCACATCCCTGCGGTACTGCTGCGGCAGAGTTTAGTGAAAGATACAAATCTGAGCGAGTCGACTGCTTATTTCAGATATTAGTTACCAATGTGTGGAAGGCATCTGCCAGAGAATGTTCCTTCAGCCGTGGTGAATGCATTCTGGGTGATGTTTCCTCCTTATGCCAGTCCTGACGAATGCGCCCTCAACTGTGCAATATCTGGTATTTTATTTCATATTTTGAAATCCATTTTTATACTCTGGTTTTTTTAATTTAAGTGAAAATTGAACCGGCAGAGTTATTGGTTGTGTGGACTGTGGTAGAGTTGTGCCCGGGCATTGAATCAGGTCTCGGGTTCCAGGCCGGGCCCGGGCCGGGCCTGCACCGGGGCCGGCCCGGGCCCGATTGCTTTGGGAGTGGCAGGCCCGGCCCCGTCGGGCCCGGTGAGGCCCGGTCAAAATTTTGTTGTGCATATTGCAAAATTTTTCTAAAATACATTCACTACAAAGTCAAATTTAAGCTCCCAGAATAAATAGCACTAACTAGTGTTTGGCACTGTTTTTTTTGTATGCCGGGCCTACATCGGGCCCTGGGCCCGCCGGGCTTCCACCGGGCCTTGGAATTGGGCCTCCGGGCCCGGGCCCGGCTCGGCCGGCCCGAGGCCCGGCCCGGTTAGTTCAACAGGCCCGGACCCGTCCCAGAAAATTTCTTGACGACCCAACTCTAGACTGTGGTTTGTTGAAAAGTTTGGGTCTTATAGCAAAGCCATAGCAAAGTGCAGCCTATATCAGAAACTAAAGTTAATGATAAAGCGAAAGCTGTGGCAACTGTACTACTTTTTTTACTAATCCCCTCTCCTCCGTATCTCCTTGTGTTGCTGTTGCTTGCCTTAAAGAAAATTTTATTACTCCCAATTCCTTCTGGTCCCAGTTAAACGTACCCACATAGCTGGACTGGTTGTGCCAGCTGAAAGCTAAAAATTCTTATAGCCGCCATCGAATTATTTTAGAAGTATACCAGTGCTTAGATGGAGTCTGTAGCCCATGTGAACTTGGATTTACTTGCATTGATGAATTTGCTAATCCAACATTTACATCAATGGATCAGTGCTCTGAACTGTGCTCACCTCCGGGTAACATTGTAATTTTATTACGTACAAAAAAGGAGTCACACATTTTTATGCATCCATTAATATTTGATCACCACCAAGTTGATCCGATTGTTTCTTTTTAAGCCAATTGGAAAAGTGTTCAACGACAGTGTGTAGGTTTCAATCCTGTCTAAGGCAAAATTTCTTCGGAATGATATGACATGTTACCTATGACATTTTCCATTCTTAAATATTTAGTGGGCTGTTTTGTAAACATTTGAAATACTGAGCCTGGCAAAGAACGCAGATTGGAACGTTTGCAAAGTGATTCAAAACAAGAAGCTTCGCATAATAGTTTGTAGTTAACAATTTCAGACTTCAAATATTACTGTGCTGATGGAGACTGTTTTGAATGCCGCAGCGATTTGGGACTGTGCCCTCCTGATGTTTATGATAGTAAAGACCAATGCGGGAAGCAATGTAAAAGTACGCAAAATATTATACAAAAGTATAAGCAGCCATGATAACAAATTTGAAGAATATAATTTTCGGTTATTTGGCTTTTGGGCGGACTGCGCTTATTGTCAAGAATAAAATTGGCGGAACGTATATATGAGCTACTGCTATGAGCTAAGTCCAGAACGTTTTTGGTGTTTAATAAAAGCTTTTCCCAGAAAGTCCTTTTCGGGGTGCGAACCCTTTGCAAGGAAGCCCAAGCACTTCTGTGGGGACAGTGTAAAAGAAGATCTGTTACGATACGCACAGAGACACAAGCACACATCAAGATCACCAACTCAGGCTTATTTTGGAATGCACCAAGTACATACCTGTTATGGGATCAAATCTCTGTTGACTTTGACTTTCAGATAAGCGAACTATTAATTACTATACTTTAAAAAGGCTACTTTTAACAGCTTGTTTTCAATTTCAGAAATTTTTCACCAGTGTTTACCAGATTATAAGTGTCAAGAATGTGGAAATACAACTGATTGTAAACCCACATTGCCTACGTACAAGTTTGAAGATGAATGCTCTAATGAATGTAAGAATGTATGCTCTTCATTGAACATTGTATTAAGAAAACTGATCTTGTATTACAAAGTAAAGCTGTTTGATTGTTGTTGTTGTAAAGCAGTAAACAATGTTGTTTGGCATATAATATTTCCATAATATTTGAAATACATATGATGTCAAGTGAAACGAATGCAACTAATACTAAGGGCTAGCTCTTGTTCATTATGTTTCGTTTCAGTATGGTCATAAAATTACAACTTAGCTTTCTGTTTAGGTACAGAAAAGAGATTTCAATGCCTCGGACAGGGCAGGGGCTGCAGTGTCTGTAAGGCAGGAGGAAATCCAGGTTGCAGACAAGGCTTTCAAACATACAAAACAATTGAAGAATGTGAAAGCAAGGAAGGATTCTGTAATGCGATTGGTATGTAAAAATCGTGCGAAACCACCAGTTAACTTCAAAAACATGAAAACATCCAGTACCTTATGCCGAATTCTCCTCTAATGCCCAAAAATAGAAGGTAAAAATAACACCCCTCATAATATGAGTTTTTTGCATGCAGATTCGTTATTAGAAATTGAAGAAAAATATTGTGTTTGTGTAAGCTTTTTGTATCAGTACAGAGATATATTATGATTACCTAAATATACTTCATTCAGTATTGTTGGTGCATATGCATTCTCGCCACCATCACTTAGTGATTTGTGTTTAATGTGTGGGTTTATCTATTTTTAGCGCCAGTATATCAATGCGCATCGAATGGTTGCGAGTTATGTCGGAATGATGCCGGAACCTGCAATGAAGGAAGAGTCTACGGAAGCATGGAACAGTGCTCTATTAATTGCAGAGCCAGTAATACTTTTTAATTGCATAATACTGGTACACAATGCACAGTACCTTCATACTACATTCATACATGTTCCAGTACATACAATACAATACATACAATGTTCCAGTTTTCCAAATGTTGTAAACGATTCCAAAATTCTGACACATCTTTTTGAAAAATTCGGAAATTTTCTGGAATTTTGGAGCGAAGACCTATTTTTCGGTTAATTCGACATTTGCCATTTGCCAAAAATTTCCTTAATCCTTGCCCTTGACGACTGTAGGGGTTGTACCTTGCCCGTGCTGGGGGGGGGGCTTACCCCATACCACTCTATTAAGCTATGACTACAAACCATTACTTCACATTACATTGCATAACATTGCATCGCATTGCATTGCATTTATGCACATAGCACACAGTATTACTGTACTCTGGACCATGGTTAACCTTGCGGGGTTTTACCGCAAGGTAATAACCGTTTTACCGTTTTACCAATAAAAGAAAATATTGGCAGCCATTGTACTCATGACAACTACGGCTTAAACCGTCCTTAATGAACTCAAGATATCTGCTGTAGATAATTATTTGTATTATTAATATTATTTTCAGAAACTTTATACACTTGCGTTGATGGTGTGTATTGCCAGGCTTGTCGCTTCGATCTCAATAAATGCCCACCCGGAGAACCGCATTTCTCCTCCATGGAAGAGTGCGCAAAATCCTGTCAGAAATTACCCAGTTAGTTAGTTACTACTGAATACTGACTTATTTTTCAGCAGCAGCGAATAAGAGATAAATCGTTAACTAAATTATTAAAGTCACCTTTCATACAATTATATATTGCTTTATTTTGCCGAATAATTACTAAAGTTTTGGTGATTTTAAATTGCTTTTTTCAGAAAGTTTCTACGAATGCGGGGGTTTTGACGAAACCTGTAGACAGTGCAGTTACGAAGATGGGTCTACGACTTTGTGTGATCCATTACTGGTTCAGTTTGTAGACCAAGATCACTGTTTTGATGCTGCTTGCACAAGTACAATTTTTCTTTATAATTTGTTAATTTTTACCTCTATTTAATTTAAATTCCAATTTATTAAGCTTGAATGACAATGTTAAGACTCAAGATGCTGTATATCTAGTTTAAACGTTTTTAATCGTTTCGCTAAATTAATTAATAATGTTTGTTGAAGTATAACTGACAATAAGTTGTACTTTTGAAACTATTACCTTCCATTGCTGTGTTGCTCACCACGCCTGAGACAGTGAAAGATAAGTTGGGTCACCCCAGGTGCAAACTTATCCTTAAAAATTTATTGTTTAAAATGATTATTACCATCATTTGAAAGATTCAATTAATTGAAATATTCACATAATTCATATCAACTTAAGGATAGTCTTGAAAAATTTACCCTTTAATTTTAATTTCAGTAACTCGATATCAGTGCCGGGATACTACTTGCAGCAGTTGTAGACTTGATTTCGGCACATGCGACAAACGTTTGCCGGATTCCCCGACAATAGAGCAGTGCGAGCAGAACTGTCCGTTGAGTAAGTAGTAACCTAGCATTAATCTTTATAACCAATAACAGTATTCTTTGCTATTCGTATAGATGATGCTGCAAGTAATAATGTTGTAGGAACCATTACTCCATTACTCCATTACTGAAACCTAAAATTTTATCTTAGAATTCAGTACACCTCCCTCGCCTTCTATTTTGAATTGTGTCTGTCTTTTGAAGTCTTGACGAGGGGATGCTGTGTCCGTGTATAAAGTGGCCATTTGATATTTGAGTTCACCCAAAATCAAAACTCAATCTAAATTTGTTGATTTTTGATTTTTATTCCAGTAACAAAACAAACAAATAGACTGCGCAGTTTTGAGTTTTGATATTTTGCAGCTTTCAAAATCAAAAATCAAGCTGTATTCTGATTGGCTGGTACTTCTCAACTCTTACTGGCTGCTTTAAATCGTTTTTGGCTAGCAACACATATTTTTGAGTGTCTGAGCCAGAAAGTTGCTAAATATTTAAATTATGCATTACAAAGACAATGAAAACAATTTTTACCTTATCTACTTGGATAAAGTTCACCTTCAGTCTTGAATTTGTTTTGTAAATATTCGTAGCTGTGTTCAAATTGCAGTGTTAACTACAAATATTTGTGATAGGCCGGCGGCCAGCCGCCGGCCAACGGCCAGCCAGCGGCTGAACGGCCGAACGGCCAACGGCGGGCCGCCGGCCCGACGACCAGACGCTCAACCGGGCCGGCCGCCGGCCGACAAGCCGCCGGGCCGCCGGCTGCCCGGCCGTTCTAAAACACTACTGACAAACTCTTAATTTTTGCGCAGGGTACAGTGGTTAAAGCAAAAATATTCTCAGTATCTTATCTCCGGGACTCCGGCTATTTTTCGGGGACAACCTTATTTTCTGAATCTGCCTTCTGCTGAATACAGTGAATCAAGGCATAGCCATTGAAAAGCTATAACTTGTGCACAGGTTCAGGTCTCTTCCAGATTACACACCCCCCTGTCCCTGTGGTCACAGATCGTCTTTCTCTAATTCGTCTGCGCTGATCAATTTTCCTTCTTCGACCAAGCTCTTAAAGTGAACCTATAAGGTTGTGCGGCCAGCTTTCACTTCTCCCAACTGCCCTTTTAAAGGCAACCATTTCAAATATCATTTATTCCGGCCGCACAACCTCGTGGATTCACGTCAAGATATTGGTTCAAGAAGGAAAAATGATCAGCATATTCGAATTAGTGGATATATTAAAATTTTAAAAAATTTTAAATTCGAAAAATGGATTCTAGATTGGTGATCTGCGCTGCGACCCATACCTTCCCACCTACCATCTATATACAACTTTTCAGCAAAATCGGAGAAAAAATTATGGGGGGAGCTAATCTGAATTCCACTTTCCATTTTATGTATAGCATTCTCTGAGAGTCCGCAACAAGTAACCTTTTTATACGTTTTTGGTCAGTCCCTTTCCAGTCCTTGTCCGCTTTTTGTACTGGCCCAACTAAGAGCTGTATTTTCGCAATAAATCTGAGCCAATCAGCATGCAGCATTAGGACTTATCAAAATCACGTGACATTTTACACAGCCAGTAAGAGTTGAGAAGTACCAGCCAATCAGAATACAGCTTGATTTTTGATTTTGAACGCTGCAAAATGTCAAAAATCAAAACTGCGCAGTCTGTTTATTTGTTTTGTTACTGGAATAAAAATCAAAAATCAATAAATTTAGATTGAGTTTTGATTTTGTGCGACCTCAAATATCAAATGGCCACTTGATACACGGACAATGCTGCCTGTTTCCTGTTTCGTGTAATTTCGTGTAGACGATCCTTTTGCAATTGAAAGAGAGGCGTAGAGAAAGCACCGATGTGGAAAGTTGTATATTGTCTTCTGTCACTTTCACGCCATATTAGCTAAGAATAATTCATAATTACTATTTTAAGCCACCACAACTGCAACTACCACCACTACTACTACAACAACAGCTGAACCAACCACAACAAGTGCAGTTCAGGAGACAACACCGGAAGCCACCACTGCAGCAACATTGCAGGAAGAAACCACAACAGTGGAAACGGAAGGAACCCAATCAACTGAATCTATTTCTACAACGACATCTGCCAAGGAAAAGTCAGAAGAAGAGGGTACCTCTAAAATACCACATATTAGATACCTACGCTATTAACATACCTCTCTTAGGGCTTGCTCTGGGATGAAATCCAGCAAAATGTTGTCCCCAATCTTTGACCAAAAAACTGACCTAATAACTTATTTTACCTTTTCAGGTGCATTTTTCTGTAAGGATGGCTCCTGCCAACCTTGTTCAAATCCGGTTGATTGCGAAGGGGACTTTTTCTTCTCCAAAGGTGAATGCGAACAGAACTGTCAACTGGATGCCGCTACAACGGTTACTACTGTGGCACCCACAACTGCACCCACCACATCGGTTACTGATACTCCTTCAACTACATTGTCTACCACAGTGGAGGAGACCACGTCTACCCAACGTAAGTTATTCAGAAAGACTAAAAAAATTGATAAGGCATTTTAAATAAATTTTGCAACGTCAATTTCTTGCACAGTTTCTTTTCAACGTTTTTTCGAGCTTATTTAGACTTTTCCATTAATATTTAGCAGAGACCAGTACGAAGGAACAAGACGAGGAAACCGAACAATCAGAAGCAACTGATGGTGTTGACGAAACTACAACCATTGCTGCGACTGACTCTACGTCAACAACAGAAGAAATTGCTGGAGGTGTGTCGCGTTACATACAGTAAATCATTAACCGAGACATTCATTACGCATTTCTAAATTCTTTGGACAGTTTATGATATATTTTTACTGAGTTCACGGTTAGAAGGTATATAATTAATTCTTGACTGCTTGGTGTCTCTGTTGGATTCTGTAATGGAGAGATCAAGTTCTAGCTTGGTTGTTCTCTTTGAATGGAAAGAAATAAAAAATGGAAATGAAGAAAAACGAACAATTAAAGTAAGGGCCATTATAGGCCAAAAATTTTAGCTGAACTCACGTTCTCTTATTGATGTTTGTCCGATTTGTCATTGTCGTTGCTATTGCCGGGCTGCTCAGCCAAGACCTATGTGAGTGCGTTAAGCTTTGACATGACATGCAATGAAAATGACCGTTTTTAATGCTCATTACCTTATTTCTCCATATACGTTTGTCGGCAACTTTTGGGTCCATGAATTATGGTGATTTTTTTATGAACTTTTAGATGCGCTTCAGTGTCTAGGACCATGGGTCTGTTTCCCGTGCCGAGATTCTGACTGTCTCGAAGGAATTCCAAAGTTTTCATCCATGGAAAGTTGCATGGAACAGTGCAAGAAGCCCCAAGGAATGCCTCTCCCCAGTAAATACATGTTTGTCTACAAGTTCAGTGTTTGTCTGAACTTCGCTCAAATTTGCTAGAATGTAACGTTTCAAAACAAAAACAAAAATATAGTAATTTGAATTATCGATTGAATAATTTTAGACCCTCCAGTGCGATTCCAATGCCGCTCTGACTATGGATGTACGCCGTGTCAGGGAAGAAGCTGTGTCAGTTACTTGGAATCTTATGCCTCGTTAGATGAATGTTTGCAGGACTGTGTCTTCGCTAGTATAATACTAAACTCTGCATAACTGCTTATGTGATTTACTAAACTTACTTTTTTACTAAACTTTTGTATGTAACTGTGATGACGTTTGCTCCTTCGATATGTTACCAGACATTCTGGAAGTACAAGTTTGCATTAAACTAATAGACAAAACTAAAAATATCAGTTGTTGCAATTGAAGAAAAATTTAGAATTCTTTCAAAAGTAAGGATATCCCAACTCAATTAATCTCAATCCGAAACTGAATGCGAATAGTAACGAAAATTCAGTTGGCAACTGTTAAAACTGTTTGCAACAATACTTAACAATTATCCACAGGTTTACAAGTTGATGTGACAGAGGCTTCGGTCTTGTTTTTTATTCATTGAAGCAAACCAATTACATTTTTGGTAAATTAATAAAAATAAAAACATTAACAATCGAAAGTTTAAGTTAATCTTTAGTTTTCAAATCCTACTATGAAAGAGTTAGGCCAACTTTTTAAGCCTATATTCTTCTATGGCTTGAATGATATTCTGTTTGGAGCCGTAAGAACGAGGCGGACAAGGACAGTAGGCTCCATCTTCGCCCGCCTTTCCAGGAGGACCAACATCTCCAGTATACCCACCGGGACCAGGATTCCCTGGGGCTCCAGCTGGTCCGAGTGGGCCTGGAGGTCCACGCGCCCCACCTCTACCCGGTCTTCCAACTTGACCTTCTGGTCCAGCCATTCCTTCCGGACCAGGCACGCCAGGAGGTCCTCGTGGTCCGGGCACGCCGCGTATTCCCAGGGCTCCAACCGGACCGGGTCTACCTTGCCTGCCAGGTGGTCCTGCCGGCCCAGCCGGACCTGGTGGTCCAAGCGCTCCTGGCCTTCCCTGCCTTCCCACGTGACCTGGATATCCTTTAACTCCTGGCAAACCGGCAGCTCCTAGAAATTAATTGAACAGTGTAGACGATGGAACAGTTAATTTTATTAACTTGTGCAATACGATTCTTCTAGCTTTTTGTTTAATATATTACCACAGTGCCAGGTCCAGGAGGGGCTTGTCACAATAAAAATCTTGACGGGTTTGTACCTCAAAAATAAAATAACAAAATTTTACGGTAAATTAACGTTAATTGTTTCAAAATTTGCAGTAAAATCATCAATCTTTAGACGATTTTCAAGAAATTTTTCAAAAAATAAGCAAAGCCGAAAATCTTTTTAAATTTTAGTGTAAAAACCACTTTTTCTAACAGTTTGTGCTACCCCTCTGCCTGTTTTCCTTACCCCTTGTCCTCGACGACGGGAAGGCCAGGCCCAGGCTGACCAGGCTGCTGAGAGTGACTAGGACGCCCCCAAATACCCCGCGCTTGAGATGGCTTAAAAATTCAACTTTAAAATTACCAGGAGCTCCTAATTGTCCAGCAACTCCTGGAGGTCCGGTAAGAGTGGTGGGCATCGTCTGCCCTCTTCTTCGTCGGGCCAGAGTTCATTTCCGTTTACTCCTGGAGGACCTGGAGGTCCAGGTGGTCCGTCTTCTCCTGGAGTTCCAGGAATGCCGGTACTGCCCCTCTTGCCCGGAGGACAATCTTTTTTCTTGTCACCGTTAGCTTCGGCTGACTCTGACTTGTCTGCAGCTGTTTTGTAACCTAACAACAATATAAATCTAACTTATAGCTCTAGTGAAACATATAATGTGTCATGTAAGATCTGCAATATGGCAGTTGACAGGGAAATCTAAGATGAATAATGAAAGGGGATTCTAATGTCAATAGTAATAATGAAAGGGATTCTAATGTGACAAAATTTGAGTCATAGTTTTGTGATAGCCTTTGCAGGACATTTGGAACAGTGGTACTCTGATTGGTCCAATGTCATCCTGCAAGAAGAATTACTATTTTTCACCACTATGGCGGACAGCGTGACCAATGCCAATTGGCATTCCCATCGGATGAACCAGTAGAACAGCCTAGCGGTCTGTTTTCAGGAAGTAATCGCCTGCTGTTAATTGGAACTGGTCGAAGCTGGTTGGTCATTTAGGGAAATTGCATTTAACAAATGTAGTCAAGATTAAAAGTCGTACAAACGGGATTTCTTTGGTTTATGGTCAGTTCACTTAATACCTTGTCTTTTAAATCTCAATGGTTCTTGACTTTGTATGCCTTGCCATATCCGGTCTGATGCCACCTGAAGCAAAAGGAAACGTGACTTTTGAATTTAATTCAATTCAAGTGTAGGCATAACAGGAGGATCAGGGAGTGCTGGATCTTTGCACTTCCCTCAGCCCTAACTTTTGATTTTTTTGACCAATAACGTTAAAATTTTGTATAGGTGCGTACTGCAGGCCAATGAATTCTAAAACTTTTATATTTTTAAAAATTTTAAAAATTTTAAATTTTAGTTCGGTGAGGGGGGGCCAAAAACATTTTGTTGAAAACTTGCATAAGGGGTTTTCAGGGGCCCTAAGCAAGAAGCTTACAACTTTAGCAAATACTGAGCTAACAAAAAGCTGAATCGAAAAGCTTTTGAATTTTTGAATTCATCGGCCTCCAGTATACACCCATACAAAATTTTAAAGTTATTGGTCAAAAGTCTGCTCATAATAAAATAAAATATTTCTATCAAAGTCTAATTAGTATACTAACACTCCTTTTCGACTCCGAGGGTTACACTGTAATGATCTGATAAAGTATTCAAGTTCAACATCGTGCTTTATCAAATTTTTGTTAGAGTCAAACATACTGAAAATTCACACCCTTGTGAAGCATTGACAAACCTGAAATTCCTTTAAATCATGTTCCAATTCTTGTTGCAGATTTTGAATTGTCATGAAAACAAAGGGGAATCCTATAAATACGAAAAATAGACAAAAGCTGCCAAAGAATGAAGCCAAGAGTCCCGCGACTTTTGGAGTATCCATTTTGCACAATTGATGAAACTGATGCTTGTTTTCAAGAAAACAAGGAATTTAAAACGTTAGGGACAAAATTAGCAATAAAAGGTTACTCCAATTATTTTAGATGCTCTAATTTTTTCTGACAATCAGTAACAAAATTTGTACAAGCCATGCAGCACAATTTGCTCCTGTTCAGCGTTTAAACTATGGCATATTTCCTTTTAAAAACAATGTTAAATTTAAAATTACACATGTTCAAAATTACACATGTAAACCTGCAAGTTTTATCGTTAATACGACATGATTACATTACATTAGAAATTGCCCCAATAAATGACCACCCAAGTCATGTTAAATTTTTCAAAAAATGTAGGTTGCATTTAAAGCAAAAACCGAAAGAAAACATTTGCTTTTTACTCTTTTTATGTTCACTGAGGGTTAAATTTGGTAAAACGTCATTGCAACGATCGTAAAACAAAAGGTTAACAGTACATGTTAACCACCTTTTGCTTGAAAAAAACAGCTGTAAATATTTGAGCCAGTTTGATCAATTAATTGTTAACTACTGCGGGACTTTTTCAGCCAGTTCTAAATTTTTATTGCTTATGTTAGTCGCAGTCCAGCAAGAATTCCTATATAGGGGAAAAGACAGGAAATGGATTTTTTGGATCTTACAAAAAGCAAAGCGGATTCCGAATTCAAGTTTTAAATACATAGACAGGCAGGCCATCAGCAAAAGCCTTCAAGAAGGAGCGGGCATAAATCTATGTTGGCCAGTGCATGATTATATATATTTTTGTAATGTTGTATAGCTCTTTCTCGATTTTAGAGTAATTTTTACCACAGCCGGTATCTTTATTGTTAGGTCAAAATTGTTTTAGTCTGTTTCAAAATGGACTAAGCATTCAGACTTCACCACGAGGCCAACTGAAGCTATTTGAAAGCCTAAAATAGTGGTTTTATTTATTTTCATAATAATGACAACGAAATAACTGTATGTAAGTCAGACAACAAATTATCCATCCAAAGATTTTAAAACAAGCAGTTGTTTCAGATGACCCATGTAGGTTTAACTTCAATCAGTCCACTTCCCAAGCAAATCTATCACAGATGCAGCCAGATGGTTTGTTACACTTCTTCAAAAACAATGACTTAACTCTGCACCACCACCATTTCGTGCAGAGGGCGGTGCAGACAGGGTCAATGTCTGCGCTCGTGGCCGTATCGACGCTGAACGAGGCCATCACAACCAGAAGTAGAATTACTGCAGCAGATTTCATTCTGAAAAGAAATTAATTGTATGAAAATGAATGCTGACGAATGACATGTATGAACTGTAGAACTGACGGAATTTCCAAGATAGTTTCACAGATGGTGTTATCCAAATTTTACTAATTCTGTGAAAGAAGGTAAAACACTTTCATCAAACGAAGTCAAATCACATCTCCATTATCAGCACTAGCATTTTGTGGTCCCATAAAGTAATGAATAGAGAATACAGTGAATGTTGAAACTATACTTACCTGAGTGAGTGAGAGATTTAGTAAAGGGTTTGTAGTTTACAGTTGAACAAGCTGTGGAAATGGGTACAGAACGCATCTTATATAGTGCAGATTTGGCGTCAAAGCTTAAAGCTTCTTTCCGTTGACGTCTATGAAACAATTTCTTCATTTTGTTTGATAACGAGTCTGATTTTTATAAAGCTTTATGCCACATATTTTGTAAACAATCTAAAAACGAAGGTTAAATTTAATCTTTCGCCTAAATATTTTCTGCTTGCATCGCGTCAAATTTCTCAAACAGGGCTGATAAAGGCTAATAAATGCGTTTAGAATAATAAAACTGTGACTAAGACAGAATTTAAACAGCATTGTTAACAATCACAATGACTGTTGACAATAATTGATTCCAAGAACTAGCTTAGAAGATTGCACTTCAAGGTAGATGGTCAACATAATAGAGAAAAAATAGTGACCGTATACCGACGAATTATTGGAAACCAAACCAAATGTCGAATTTGTTAGGCTCAAAATTCTGTAACTGAGTAAAAATGTTCTTTTGTGTAAAATATTGCATGTATGTAGCTGTATGAAGATATGCTCTAGTTGTCATGGCAACACTTAGTGCTCATCTCAGACTCTTTCTTGTGGTGATGCCGGAAAAGAGCTTAGCTTTCTAGATACGGTACATTTAGGGATATATAGTAGTTCTGGGACCGGTTCCAAAAGAACCGGTAGAACCGGAACCGGAATCAGTCGGATTTTTAGAACCGGAACGGGAACCGGTGGCTTTTGGAACCGGCCGGTTTTAGTGTAAATTTTGGTTTTTTGAAACTACAATCAAGGTTTATTTTGTAAATTTTGAAATTTTATCAGAAATTCGAATTTAGCATTTGGAATTGAAACTTAATTTTGGTAATTCTATTTAGACTTTTAGAAATTTTGAGGATCTCTTAGTTTTTGTGTAAATGGTGGAAGATCTATTTTATGGTATATTTTTAACAGCAGTTTCAAGTAAATATTTTAAGTTTTCTGGAAAGGTTATATGTAACAAACGACCTAACTGAGGTCTTCCTCAAGGTTGATAAAGGTTAAACATTAAGGATTTGATGATTTACGGCAACTTCGAGCTTTAACTATTGCCTTTGCATATTTTGTGTGCTAAACTTACACTGCAATACCAGCAAACGAAGGCGTAACTCCAGATTAGTTGTTAAGCTGAGCAACAGTATCCCTGGATCCTGAAATACTCCTTATTTAATAATAATTGGCTAGCGCTACCGAAAGCAATGATTTTGACGGCTTATTAAAAAAATTCATATGTCATATGTAATGAAGAGAGCAAGATCAAAACTCTGATCTATTCCAAACTCTACTTTCACTAAGCTCTGCTCCTTTACACGGAAGGTCAGCACGTCTGTTCGCAATGAAGCAGACTTAAGCACCAGATCTCTGAAAGGTGGTGTTCCAGAATCAGAGATTCTCTGCGGCCAACCTTGGTAGGGGTCTTTGTCGTGAGTTCGTTTAAGGCTCCTGAGTTGATCTTCCGTCGGACAGCAAGAGGGGTCAGCACTTGCTTCCTTGATGATGATTTCCAATTGTACAGCAAGAGGGGTCAGCACTTGCTTTCTTGATGAGCACTGGATTTGGTTGAGTTCTTTTCTTCCTCACTGGTTCTTCGGTCCTTTCTTATTTATACGGTAAACGCACCGTGTGTGAAGGCTAACGCGCCTGTGGTCGCTTGTAATAAGCTAGACGGTAAACGCACCGTAGTTCAAGGCTAACGCGCCTTTGTTGCTTGTACTAAGACTCGGTGACTAACAAACTGATTATTTAATGAAAACACTACAATTACTATTCTTACAATTATGTGCGTTCAATTAACAATTACTACAATACTAACGAGTAAGTTACAATATAATCAGATACAGTACAAGTTTACTGTACCAGAGTTGCCGGTTACTTTCCCTTCCTAGGTCACTATTAATATTATTCCTATCCGGAATAATATTATAAACTTTGGTTAGATTGCTGGGACAAGGTCGATACTCTTTCTTAACGCCTTTTACACCCTTCTACTCTACAAACTCTTTCTAACTCAATTGCCCTATATGCTGTGTGTTGCCCGATATGCTTGTGCTTTGTTACTCTTTATACGTCCCCTTACAATAGGACTGTCAAACTAGTATCACAATAAACTAAGTTACTAAGTATTAACCTAGGGTCGGTCTTTGGGTGAGCCCCTGAAAGTCGGACACTGCTTTCGCTCCGACACTCAGTTCAGGGATGCTATGTGGGATAGAATTTGAGGAACGCGAAACAGATGGGAGTTGGGAGGTCCTTCCTTACTTATTCCTAATTTGGTCTAAGTTAACACAGTTATGCAATAATGGTCTTCTAATCTTCTGGACAGGAATCAAAGCTGGAGGGCCGGGGTAATGGTTTTAGAGATGCAGGAAGTTGACATTTTAGACTGAAAAGTACACTTGGGGGAATCAACGAAAGTTCGCTCTAGATAGGGTTTTAGGTATAGCCCAACTTTGATCAGGTTCTGATTGCTGCCAGCTGCTTCCTTCTCCAATCACTGAATTAGCAAAGCTGATTGACTAATGTACCTTCTGACAATACTGACTGACTGATGCTACTGAGAACTGATTCACAAACAGGACGACTTCCGGTCCACTGATACCAAAGATTACTAACTGAGCAGGAAATCACTATCTATCGCAGCTAACGTCTAACGATCCAGATGGGCAGCTTCGCAGTCAGATCCGCACCTGAATCAAATGGGTTAAAACCCATTAATACAAGGTCACGGTGCGGGAATCGAACCCAGCAACCATTACTCGTTCCTTCGCTTTCCTGGCCCAAAATGTGCATTTTGGGCCTTATTTGAACTTGTGAATTGACGAAAAAAGGAAGTTGAGGGAAGAATGCTGGAGAGGCGCAGGGCCGTGAAGCTACTGACATTTAGACAGAACATTTTGACAAGCTGAGCCCTTACTCCACCTAACCTTGAGAGGCCATGATACCTCGGTGACAGTGGAGCAACAATTCAGCGAGGGTGAATTAAAGAGTTGGATTTGGTCAGTAGCTTCTGCCCGCTCTCTTCACTAAAGTGAAGGTCAATTAGACTTCTTCCATTGCTTCGCTTCGCAAAGTACTATGTAATTTCTTGTCACAAAAGCTGGCCTTCTTGGCCCTTTTTTTTTAAAAAGAAAAGCACCACTTGTTGTTTTTGATTAAGCTTGCGCTAACTCTTTGCGCAGACAAAATGATTTGTAATGCTCTCACTTCTGGACCCAAGTCGGGTCTTAATGACTTGCAATTGTACGAAACAACTCTTAAAGATGTGTAGCCTCATTATTCATGCATTACTTGAAAGTCTTGTTAGTTTTTGTCCTTTTCTTGCACAAACCGGGCCGCCTGGCCCGCCTTGGGTTAGTATAAACGGGTCCTGACAGAAACTCACAGGTTTACTTGAACAAATTGAATAACTGAACAAAACTTGCATCTCTGGCCTCGTTCTGGCCCAATTTTGTTGATTTGCCACGGGAAACAGGCTTGTTTCCCGTGGCCCGCTGCTAATCTTGAACGTATACAAAACTTGATGTTTTAACATAAACTTCTAATGTTGGAAGATGGCCAGATATTTGTTGTTTACTACAGTTAACCTAGCTACGGCCTACTTACCTAAATATGTTAAATTAGTAAACCAACATAATGCTAACTTAATACTTATACTTATTAATACAAATTAATACTGTTGTTTATTTGGTTAAACGTTCTATGGCTAGTCAGTTTTCCTACCCATATTGGCAAAGATAAAATAATGGGCTGCTCTGTGGGTGAGTTTTTGCACATAATTAGTTTTAACTCTTTTCTTACCTACTTGTTCTTTGTATGCACATTTTGTTGTATTTTTGGAGATTAACGGGTCTCCGTCTGGAGCCCGGATTTTGTAAGTTTGAACCTTGACCGAGACTATAAATTTTTGGAACTTTGAGAATTTTGTTTGAAAGCGAACGAGTAATAATTGCTCGGCAATTATTACTAAACAACAATGATCACTTCCGCTAAGGACAGCTTGGTTAAATTAATATAGGGGAAGCCGGCCATTCCCCTCGAAAATACTGAATAATTAGTAATTAAAACGATTCCTGGGTTTTGATTCCTATTAGCTTTTAAATAGCCGACCTACACAAGTGACACCACACAATTACAGACACTGGTTTTAACATCGGTAGAGCCTAACTGTACGAATATGGCCGGCAATTCCTAATTGCCGGCTGTGGGGAGAGTTATTTCCTAAACTTAACTCAGTTCAGAACACGAGGTCATAGCCAAGGGACCTCCTATCTCAACTCAGGGGTGGGTCCCCACTCAAAATCCCTTCATTACAAAACAACCCCGAAAATGTGAAAAAGGAAAAATGTCTGGCCACGAGGGCTCGCTGATAAAAAGCAAAACTGGCCACGAGGGCTCGCTAGTTGAAAAAGTGTTAGAACTGGCCACGAGGGCTCGCTGATTAAAACACAAAAGCTGGCCACGAGGGCCCACTGGATAAAAGCAAAAAGGAAAAAGACTGGCCACGAGGGCTCGCTAATTTTGAATTCATGATAAGCCAAAAAGGGCTATAATTTGATTAAAATTAAAGGCCCGAAGGCCGAAAAACAGAAGAAAAATAGGCCAAAAGGGGCCTTCTGAAACCTAAGAAAGGTGCGTTTCTGTGTAAATCTGGCCGAGCATAATACGCTCAAATGGCCCTAGCTCGTGCGTGTATTGCTTCGTGTTGGCTCATTTTCCTCTCTGGCCTGTGCGGGGGCCAGAGAGGTCCCTAACTCGTGTTCCTATGGGGGGTCTAAAGTGCGTTGGGGATTCTCCGGCCAAAACGCTGGCACACCAGGAGACGCACTGAGAGAGAGGGGGGATACACGGCCGCTCTCGGCCGGAGCTGAAGCAATACTGACTGGAAATTTTGAATTTCCAGTCAGTCTACCTCACGCCTGTTGGCGGTTTCTTTGAGGTAGTTGGGATTTCCAGACTATTCTGGAAATCCCCTTTGTGGGTGCAGACCCGACGTGGGCTGTTTGCACGCCTGGCCCACCAAGATGGAGATTTATGGGGGGTCTGGCTTTACGACCCCTTTGTGTGCAAAATTTCCAGAGCCGAATCTCCAGAAACTTTCCAGACATTTTGGTTAACACATAAAGGTAACCAAAGGGGAAAGTTTCTGATAAAAATAAAAGTTCTCTTGAACAAAAATTTGAAGAAGTGCAGAATAACGGCCTCTCAGGGCCCAATATAGGAAAATAAAAATTAAGTGTTATTGTTACTGTATATTTTGTAAAATTTGCATTTAGTATTTTTTCAGGCGTTCCCTTATTCACTGGCCCCTTTCTCTTCCTTTTAGTGACGATTTCTCGGCCAGGAACAAGGGAAGCCGCCTTGTTAATCCCAGCAACAATTGCTCTCCCTCACTAGCGCTGGAGGTTCCTACCGTAAGAACGGGAGGGCAATTGTTGCGCAAAAGTTGTGCATACAAAGAGCAACTTAATTTTCTAGCTAATAAAAACTACTTGACAATAATCTACGTACGTAATTACCTAAGACTACTTATTTTCGTTTTATTTAAACAATTTGGGAGAGGGTTACGCCCCCTCCGAACCTATTGACACCTATAAACACACGTTAAGTTTCTTCTCTGCGAGGCAAATCTTCGCTGGGAGAGGGCCAACAGAAGCCCAAGAATGGATATGGATGAATGAAAACATGAATGGGCGTAACAACAAGTGTTTGTTACGCCCACTTGAAGAGTTTACGTAAGGTTAAAATTAAAGAATTAAATTTTAAAGTACAAAGTTATTTTAACCCATAACTTTCGCAATATTAGGAGTTAAAAGACCGGGTTTGGATTTTTGGAACCAGGAAGAAATTGCCTTTCAGATGAGCCTAAGTTATATTTTCGCTAAAAATTGTCAAAATTCACTAATTATTGCCTAATTAACACTAATTAGGCCTAACTAACACATACTAGTGCTCCAAAACCATTTTTCATGAACCTAGCTACGAATATTAAGGTCTAAATGACCCATCTTCCAACGTACGACCGTATATGTTACTGTTAACTGCAATCTCTGTAATGATTCACTACATTTCGAGTGATACCTCTTAATAACTTTCCTCTTCACTTGTATGAAGTTGCTTTAAATGAAATTTTAAATCATTTTCAAACGACAGGAGGCCCGTTAAGGCCTGGGGAAGAGTAACGACTCCTCCGTTAGTTGATCAAAGGCTATAGTTGGGGCCTATTACTGACCCTGGAGTGGTAACGACCTCTCCGTTAGTAGTTAGCCCTGATCAAACCTTATTAGCTCATATTACGCCGGGTTCTTATCCTATACCGGCACTACCTACGCAGATCCCAATGCTATTTTTCTATCCTTATTTCTTTCGCCTAGATTCTACTGAGTTCCTATTATCTTCGTGCGTTGTTCATTCGTGTTCTAACACTATTATGAACCTGGTTTCTTAACCACGCTAGAACCTATGTCCCGTTTTGTAAGGTTTGAATGATTTGAACCGGCTGGCAACTCTGGTATTCACAAGAACATAAAATAATGACAAATATTGCCTGGACGTTCACATACTGCACACTAGGTTCTGAATAACTGTTTCCAAGAACAACCACCAATGACAATTCCGATTCCGATCGCGATTCATGGTTTTAATGAGTTTTCTTAACTTTTTGGCTTTTACTTCATCCGTAACATTACACATAGTCATATTTTTATGTCTGAACATAGGGTTAGGCTTTGATAGAAAATAGCGCTTTTGCTACAAAGTTATGTTTATGTCGGCTAATAATATTAAAATAAAATCTGTGTAAAAAAAAACAAAAAAAAAATTTTTTTTTTTTTTTGTCTATTTTTTTTGGTTTGGTTGTGGTCGGTGTGCGGAGGAGTGGAAAAAAATTTATTGTTGTTGACTTTTTTTTTTTGTTTTGTTGTTTTGTTTTTTTTTGAAAACACGCCGGCAGTGGGTGTTTTATTGGTGGTTTTGGTTTGTTTTTTTTGTGTTGTGGGGGGATTTTGGGGGGGTGGGTTGGGGGGGGTGTTTTGTTTTTGGTGGGGAAGGTTTTTGTTTTTTTGGTGCGGCGCGGGGGGGGAAAGAGAATTTTGTGTGTGTTTGGTTTTTTTTTTGGTAGGTGTGGTCGTAAGTTGCTAATGGGAGAGGGGATCTTTAACGAAACGTAGTGAAAAAAACAAACAAAATAAAATTATTATATTTTTGGTTTGTTATTATTTTTTTTTTTTATTAAAAAAAAAAAAAAAAAATAATGTGTTTTTATTGGGGAGAAGAAGGGAGGGCATTATATTGGGGGGGCCGGGAAAGAAAAAATTTTGTGCAGCGAAATCAGTTCTCATGACGTTTTGGAAAGGCTGGAGGAGTAAATAGAGGGGGTAATGGTGATAACGTGGAAAGAGTAGAGGTTGTTGGTCCTGTGAAAAACCTATGAAAAAACCAATGTCGGCTAGAGGTTGAAAACAGCATATCCCTGAGACATTTTCACCAACATTTTAAGCAGATTGTAGCAACGTCTTAAAACAATTTCTCAAATATGGCTAAAAAATATTTGAAATTGTCATTTTACCATTTTTAAAATAAACTTTTCCATAATTTTGGCGCGGTATCAGGTATGTTTCAAGGATAGTCTTCCCGTTTCATGTCGGGGAGGAAAGGAAACCCCATGTTGACATACAAAGGCTCACCAAGAATCCCCCGCAATGGCATGCTATGTTAAAATCGGATTCAGTTTTTATTTTAGCGACTCTTAAAACTTTAATTGGCCAGACGTCAACCTGTACAGCCAACGTTATTAAGCTTGTGTTGGCAACGCCGTCCGTATGAGTGGCAGAGTAACTTTAGCTGGTCCAAGTCCATCGGCTAGACTTCGAAATTTGATCGGCGATTTGGATCAATCGACAGAACTGTCAGCAAACTTAACTAATTTCAAGCCCTCTGATGAAGAAATCGTTTCACTACTTCACCGGCAAGACGAATTGTTGAGTGATGTCAGAAAGGTTAGCAAGTTTGCTTTATTCTTTTCGTTAAGCCTTCCATATAAAAATAAACTTACTAAGACTAAATTGTTATGCATAACCAAATTTTCAATTTGCACAGAACTATGTACGTAACATTTAAGAAAATGGTTTGCGTTCATATTATCATAACAGCTGGAAAGCATCTGTTGCACATGTTTAAATAATCCGATTTCCACCATAACCATAGCTCAAAAATTAACACTAACAAATGTTTTCTAGGAATTGGCCAATTGCAAATCTGTCATTAATCAAACAAAACGTTCCGCTGCTCAGTGGGGTGATGAATTCCAACAGATTTTGCAAACTCTGCTGAAAACTCAGGAAAACTTAAACTCAACAGTTTGTCCCAACTGTGGTGAACTATCGGATTGGCAAGAAAGACTGATCTTGGACAAGGGGAATTTAAACATTAGTTATCGAAAGCTCGAGGAGAAGCTGTCAGCCAGCGAAGAACGTGAAGCACAATTGCTACAAAGGCTTAAAGATTCTGTAGAAGTAAGTTAGTTAGGACCGCATAAATGGCGCAATCTGGTAAAACGTGAGAAATTCCAAGACGGGAGGAAGAATGGCCTCTGAATTGTATTGGAATTAAGCAGTGCCGATGTCCAAGTGGTTATAAGCCCTCTGGGAATCTGTCGTAGGAAGGATTGCTTAAGTCTTACAACAAAGTTCAGCTGTTGGCTCGAGGGTGTAAGAGGTAATTGATGGTAATGAACAGGTTCACAAAGCAGTGGTTCCATTCCAGAATTTACTTATCTTACCTATTTATCCTGTTGAGCTGAGCTGAGGTGCTGAGGAAAACCGTGAGCAAGTCAGCACTTTTAAAATCATTGCTGCAGGTCAAAATTTTTGGCAGTTGAAAAATCTGTGCAAGTCTGTGCTTAAAACACTTCAGCATATCGTTTGTCAAATAAGTGCGCTAGAACAAAATAGTACGAGGGCAGACAAGTTCACAAGCAAGCCCAGTCCAAGAGCACATACCTAGTGTAGAATATTTCCTTGATTTTACCCTAAAATATTCAAAAGTGGGTGCTAACTTCATGAAAAATCAATCTAAATTGTACTCTTGTGTACGGTCCAACGCCGGACATAGCTAATTCACTTTTCTCTTCAATTTTGATCGCGTAACTTATCAGTCTTGTTTTTGGGAGTACATCAGTCGGCGGTCTCTTTTGCACTGGTTTTAATTCGTTTGGTCCGCCGATTATTTCTGGGCAATTTTTGGGGGGAAATTCTCCACTTTGCCACTTGCGCTACAGGTTTGTGCTTGCTTCCTTTTCTTTTGAAGTTTATAAAATTTGGTGCTTGCCCTGTTTTTGTGCTTTGCTACTTTTGCGAAACTTATCCGAATTTATGAAAATATTGTTTTGTATTTGAAATCATTTGAATTTTGTACTTCTTGTTTAGAAAGTAAATCTTGTGACTTTAGGGGTTAGGGTCGTGTCGTCTCTTTACAGTTGGTTAGCGGTTAGGTAGGAGAGCTATCAGACATATGTACTACACTCATCCACGAACTCTGCAACTCTTTATTGAAAACAAATTATTTTACTGAATATTTATATTCTACACTAATACAGTGTTAAAAGCCTCAGACCTTCCTGTTGTAACGAATTTTAATGAGTAATTTTTTAATTTTACAGGTTGTTGATCGATCACAAATAATCCGAGATGACTTGGAGCAGAAGCTAAAAGTGAATGAAGATGCCTTGTCACGATTGGAACAGTCGCTGAAAGTTCGTGAACAGAAGTTCCAGAGCGAACTGGCAAATTCAAGATCCAAACTCGAGGATCAATTTCGACAGGAAATTTCCAGCCTAACAGAGCAAGTAAAGAATCTAACGGTTTCTGAAGCTCGTCTGAAAACACAATTGGAACTGAGTCCAAATGGAGGCGGAGGCGCCGGAATGGCTCAGTCTCAAAGCAGTCAGGAGGAAATTACAGAAATGCGACTGCAGATTCGAACTCTGCAAGCTGAAGTGTTGAAGTTGCAGGGCGAAAACCGCAGCACACAGCTGGCCAAAGAAAGGCTGGAGGAGGAATTGAAACAGCTGGAACTCGATTCCCAGTCACGTGACCAGGAGCGAACTCGTGAGATTTTTGGACTACAGTCAGAAAAGGAACAGCTGGCCCTGAAACTGAGAACAGCTGAGGAGTCGTTTTCCTCCATCAAAAGAGAATCACTGGAAACTATTGAAAAGCTTAAAGCAAATGAGCGAGAGCTTGCTTTGCTGTCCCACAAAAATCAACGCCTAGAAAATCGGTACTCAGCTTTGCTGGCAGAGAAGAAAGCGGAACTGTCCGATGTTATGCTGCAGTTGGATGTGAGAAATGATCAAACAAAATCGGAATTAGAGTCATTGCTGTCTGCTCAAAATCAATTAATTACTCGCCTTCGATCTGAATATAAGCTTTTGGCCGAAGAAATGGAGGTTTCACAGCGGCGTTATGCGGCAGAGCTGAAAAGATTGCACAAAAAATTGAAGCGATCTAGGCAGTCCAGGTCAGAGATTGATGCACGCGTGCCGGACTTTTCAGAATAAAGTCCTCAGGCTTTAGCAAATATTTATTGTATTAATTGTTTTGCACAGTAAAGGAATCTAAATGGAAGATTAACATGCAAGCTTATACTGAGCTGACGAAAAGCAGTATAAAAATGATTTAAAAATTTTCATCCCTAAACATCCCTAAAGACGTTGTAAATGCCATTTAAGGTGCTGGTTTCCTTTCGAGTATTTTTGACTCAAACGGCTTTAATCCTTTGCGTAAATAGCTAAAACTTATGAAATAACCTGTTTTCGCTGCTCTGTAAACCTGCTCCTGCCGTTTAGCATTCTGGGATCAGTCCCGCATTTTTAGGTGAAAAGATAAGAAATTTTGGAATTTTGCCACAATTCTCTCAGTACGTAGTCGATACACCGTATTGGTTGTTGTGGCTGGAAAGACGACACCGAAAGACTGTTATTTTTGATTTTTGATTCGAATCGAATCAAAACCATTTGATTGGACGTTTGATTTTTGATGCACTAAATGGAATCGAATCAGTTGTCTGAGAACTAAATAACTAAAAGCTGATTAAATTAATTAAATTAAATAACTTAAAGTTTTAATTTTCTCCACTTACCACCGATCAACGTATTATATTTCATTTATTCAAGAAATTCGAAATATTCTGTTTTCATGATTCTGATTTTCGAACTTTGTCAAGTTATTTTGTGTGTTACATATGCAGTTTAGCAGGCAGGCGTTTTTCACGATTTCTTTATGATATGCAGTTTAGCGAATGTCTAAATTAATTTTAACGAATTTTTAAAATTCTCTATTCTAAAATTCCAATTGGTAATTGAAGGAAGACGGGAACTTTCGTTCAGACGTGAATACTAAAACACCGAATGAAAACTTTAACAAGCTTTTACATATTTCAATTTCAGTCTAGTTTCTGTTTCAGGTTTCCTCCCAAAATAGTTTCATTTCAGTTTAACTTCCGCTTTTAAGTTTCAGTTTAAGTTTTAGCACTGAGTAGAATTACTTCAGTATTCGATTATAGTTTAAGTCTCAGTTTCAGTTTTAATCGGTAATTCAAGATTAATTTTAGTTTAAATCGGTCGCAGAAAACAGTATTTTCAGTTTAAGTTTCAGTCGGAACCGCAATATAATGTCAGACTCAGTTTTAGTTTCAGGCGGAATTTCAGCTTCAGTTTTAGTTCATTCAAAAGCATACAGTTTCTAGCCTTCAAAAATTATATATATATATATATATATATATATATATATATATATATATATATATATATATATATATATATATATATATATATATATATATATATATATATATAAATATATATATATATATATATATATATATATATATATATATTCATTAACGCTAATTCTTGCTCCTACTGCATAACGAGATAAGGCTTTAGTCCTTCAAATATTCATAATAGTTGAAAATAGTGTGAAGTTAGCACAATCTTCCTGCGAAAGATATAAATTATGATCGAGATGCTAAGCTTAAGTAATTTAGTGATACATTTTGGCAAACGCTCAGTGTTTCTTTACTCTTCTGTCTAAATTCGTAGGTCAGGTAGCTAATGTTCACAATTCGTTAGGTTTGGGGATTTTGGAGTTAGTTGGTTATGCGCTTGGTTGTGTAGCGCAAATGTGATTCTCCAATTGGCTACCCGACAAGTAATTGTCGGAGGATCTGTTGCCCAATAGATAACGGACCTGGCTGTCAGGAACCAGGACGGGGAAGCCTCGCCAAACTATAAAGTTATACAAACACGAATAATAATCCTACCTGCCTAGTCTAACAACTAACCCTAACCTACCAAAATAACAAGACCGTTAGAATAAATGATTTAATAAACGTACGTACATACAGTGGGCGTAAGCCCTGACAGACAGTCAATCCCAGACAAACAATACACACACACAACAATACAAACAAACCTTAGGGTTGAATGAACCCAGTACAGTGTACACCCCAGGGGGAGAAAGCGTAGGTGTAGAGGAGACACCGGAGCGAATAACCCAAACGAAAGTAGGTGGTAATCGGGCGACCGACGAGCGATTATACCGACTGGAGTTGGGAAAGAAAACTAACACAACTGATGTGTTGGGGAGTTTTCAAGGGAGACCCCCAAAGTAGGCGGGGCTTAGAGAGACATACAGCGCCGCCAGTACACCAGCCAGCGAATGGCTGACAAACACCTATGACAATAACAATCAATATAGGCAGGTAAGCTGCCAAAGTAAACAGAGACCAGACACGGAAGTAGATACACACACGGAAATAACAGGGGGTAACTTGCATATTTACTCCTTACACTACATCTCCCCTGGGCTCTCATGACGAGCTTCTGCGAGGACACCATGTAAATGGGACACTGCACCTTCCTACGTAACAATAAAAAATAAGTAGAAAAATACAAAATACAAGTATATATGGAGAATAACACATACTAATACAGAGATTAGTAACAGTACAAAATAAGATTCCGGTAACAGAACCTGTAAGAAGTTTATAAAAGATATAAAATTACAAAGAGAGTTAAATACGAACAACCGGAGAAATACTCAAGGGGCCAAGAGAAAAGGAATTCTCTCCTTTGGTGGATGTGATCAAACGGTAGTGGTAAAGTAATTTACCTTAAAGATGGTATGGTAAGCATACCAAAAAATAAGTTGGAGTAAACCAGAAGGTCCGGAGTATCCTTTCCATTCCACTGGTTTACGGAAACATGGGGAGTAGAAAGAAAAATTAAGAAAAAAAAGTATAAAGAATTTAGACCACTAATACCGTTAGGGACCTGTCCTAATGGGAAAAAATACCAAACCCAATCCCATAGGTATTTACTAACTCTTTATAGACGAATTTAAAATGATTTCGACCAAGGTACAAGCCAAACGCTTGACCATAGAAAACAACAGACCAATATATGTAAGGCAACTAATGTAATACAAAAGCATGAAAATACTCTAACTTTACTATTACAAAATACACAAAAAGACTAATGTAGTGAGCTTCCAAGTATTATGCAAACAGTAGAAATATGGTGGCATAAGGCCAATACAAAGCTCTACAAGAAAACACATACATTCAAACATTCATACGAAACAACTATAAGTAGAAAAATATACACGTATTGAATACACGCAATTAAAGCCAAGTGATTAAAGAACTTACGTATTGACAAAATAACAAAACTAGAAATTTCTGACAAAGCTACCAAAGTTACCAGGATTGACATAAGAATCACAAAAAATATGACACAAAAATTATGCATGATCACCAAAACTGAGCGATATGAGATTTGGAATAGTTCGTTGGCATATCTGATGGTGTAAACCAGTAATGGTGATGGAATGATCCATTGAGCAAATCAAGATGGAATGACTGTTCATGGCAATGGAGATTTGGCAGTTAAAAAGTCCAGAATTATCATATTCATTGAAAAATGTCAAAAGTAAGGGAAAATTTTCAGATTCCAATGGTTCAAAGTTCAGAGGATCCAGGTTTCAAGGTAAGTTTCATGGTCAATATCCAGGTAAGGGCAGACTGATATGGACAAGGTTGGAAATGATGATACAAGAAGTGGGTGTAAACCCTAAGGTAAGGCCGCTTCATTGTGGGTGTAAACCCTTTAGCAGAACTCACGGTAGAGCAGTTCACGACGATCAGGCTGGTTCACAGGTATGCCTTCCAAAGGATTCCAAATGATGATGAAGGCCGCTGGAAAGAAGACTTGTCCCGATCACTTGATAGTTCACACTCTAGCCTGGTTCAGTCCTTATGTTCTAATAACGCCAGCAACTTTCATTCGATCTGTGCTAACAATGAGGAAGAAATTGTCGGGAACTGTTTACATCAATCCAGACCGACGAGTCAAAGTGTGGACAGATGGTGTTTGTCGGGATAACAGGAAACCTTCGGCAGTCGACGGGATTGGAATCTATTTCGGCATACGATTTTTAGAAAATTCAGCTTTGCCTTTGAACTCAGAGAAACAAACCAACCAGAGAGCTGCAATTCATGCAGTAATTGCAGCTTTGGAAATTTGTCGCTACTATGATTTTCACAGAGTCATCATCTACAGTGGCGGTCGGCTTGTCGTTGAGCTCGGTCCAGTGCTGTTCGCTGCTGGAATCATCGAGAGGGGTTCGATTGGGGTCAGGTTAAATGTCAGTCCATTTGCCACCTCTGTCAGAATTCCATAGATGGTCAAAACATCAGCGAGTGCGTATTGCACATGCCGAAGCGACGCAAAGACAGAGAATCCACG
>JASAND010023153.1:0-16479 GCA_030248195.1 Trissonchulus latispiculum
CTGTACCTAACCTACATCAAGGACTCTACTTTAAAAGAATATTCATCAACGAACCTCATTCAAGAGGTTTCCGCCTGTTGGCATAGGTAGTCTCAATACATACGTTCCTGGCACAGCAATTACGTTAAAACTAGGCTAAAGCAATTATGTCTGTATGTATTCCCTATGGGATTCAAATTAGAAAACAGTCAGTTTAAATTTTGCACTACTACAGTCCAGCGGCTATGAAATCGTTTGTTTTTGCTACTATGACTTGCGATGATATTCGCAATATGGGTGAAGTACCCATGGAAATAACGGTTGTGGCATGCTTTCCTTGTGGAAATACTGCTCAAGAAACCTATCACTTTCGAGCCCCCGTGCCATTTCAACAGTTGACACTTCGCCAAAAAGCATATTTTCACGTAGCTAGATCACAGAATGGGCTTGAATGGAACTCTAGTGATACTGTACCTGCGAATTGGGAGGTGATGGACAGAGTCTGTGAATTTATGCGACAACGTCGGGTGGACGTGGTAATAACCAAGGGAACTGCTTTGTACAAATGGATGCATCACGCTACTCTCTGGAATGACTTGAACACTAAGATTTATGACGCCGAGATTGACATGGAATATCCGCCGCACATGGACGATGTACAAGGACTGCCGTGCTGTGCCATTCACAGCGCTAAGTCCATGTGATACCGACAACATTGCTCCGAACACAAAGCTGCTCAGCTAATTCGAGAATTTTTGAACTGCAACCAGTGATTTGACTTTATTATTGGTTTTATTAGCGTTTTGATGTTACATTAGTTTCGTTGTGCAGTTCAGTTACAGTAAGTAGTTTTGTTTATGTAGGGCGTTTGTTGCACAGTAGTTCTGCTGTACATCATGTTTGTTGTCTAGGGTTTTGTTGTACAGTCTTTTGTTGTGCAGTGTGTTTAGTGTGCAGTGTGTTTATTGTGCAGTGTGTTTGTTGCGCAGTGTTGTACAGTACATAGTTTTGTTCGTGTAGGGCGTTTGTTGAACAGTGTGTTTGTTGTGCAGTGTTGTACAGTACTTTCGTTGTACAGTGTGTTTATTGTGCAGTGTTGTACAATACTTTCGTTGTACAGTGTGTTTATTGTGCAGTGTTTTCGTCAAATAAAAGACATCCGCCGCTATGGGCAATTCTAGCAGTGTTAGCTTTGTTCACAGTTGTAACCACAAAATATGCTTGACCACTGGTCACCCACACGAGCCACATTCTGAGAACATTTTTAGATTCTACGACCCCGAAAACCCCCTAGATAAAGTTTTTCCAGTGAATACTGACAACTTTGAAATTTGACCTTAGGTCGACCGTGGTTCTGGACATGGGTCAGCACGGAGCTTTGATCCTAGCAAAAATCTAAGATCATTTTTGAATTCTACGACCTCGAAAACCCCCTAGATAAAGTTTTCCGGGCGAAAATGGACAAGTTTGAAATTTGACCTTGGGTCGACCGCGGTTCCGGTCTCGGGTCAACAGGGGTCCACAACCCCAATAGAAGGGGTCCACATACCACCTCACAAAGGGGTCCACCACCTCATAACCCCTCCCCCCTAATAAGCTTCCATTTTATCACCTATTACTACTAGCCTGCGAAAGCTAATTGGCATATTGAGTTTAGAGACATTGCTTTTCCTTTTTCAACCAAAGGGTGTATTGTTAAAAGAATTTTTCAAACAGTCTTTACTGCGTTAACCGAAGGCCCCCCTTGTTGAAAATTAAATTTAAATCATAGTTGCAAGATGTACTTAAATTCCACACTGCAGTTTCGAACAAATGGTGGACAGCGATGGCAAATTTCAGCCAGGCCTCCACTGTACAAAAACTAAAACTGGTAATGGGGTATACAATGAGCATAGGAAGAAAATCTAGCATTAAGGATTTGCAGTTCATTTTGCCCCAGAAACGATTACAGCTATCTCGCCTTTAGGCGAGATAAAAATGAGTGCTTAGAATAATGAAAAGTAGTTTAAGAAATGAAAGCACTTAAAAACAGGAACGAAACGTTTTAGAATTCGAGTAAAATCTGTTAAACAAAAAGTGTGACTTGTTAAAATTTAATTTTTACAATTGAAGCTTTTATTTCAATTTCAATTGATTTTTTACAATTAAAGTAATGTGTATATCGTCAGCAGAGTCGTTTTCCATAGTAGTTTTTTCATACACACAATAAAAATCTTCAAACAAAATAACACTAAGCATACTGCACAAATTGATCGTGTCTGTTTGGTGTAGATTTGTCCAAATATGATTGGTTGAATTTTCAAGTTTTCAAGTCAAAGTAGAACGTTGGTCTACTTTGACTTGAAGGGCTTCAAGTCAAAGTCCAGTCAAGTCAAGTCAAGTCAAAGTGAATGCTGATTTTGACGTGACTTGACTTGACGCAAAACTTGGTGACTGTGAACTAGGCTTTAGTCGGCAGAAGCGGTTTGAGTTGAAAGCAGTGATTTCAGGATGACAGCAACTCCTTAGCACTTGATCTGTTTTGGGCATCGGAAATAATGGACTTGGACAATACCACTCACTAGTTGCCGTTCATCGGGCTTCTGCTATCTTTGTAACAATAGACTTTACCTCTTCGTCTTTGACTTCGTGTTTATCCCTATGTCTTTATCCTTTATCCCCACTGGTTAAGAAGTTTGCTCAAACTTTCAGAAATAAACTGAAAGCTAATTGTTACAATGATTCAGCTATTCTCAGACCACTACTTGCCAAGTTCACATTCTGAACACGGTTGTTCTCCAGCAGAGCTAATGTTTGGTAGCAAGCAGGGATGGAAACTGGGTCATGGGTCACTGGGTCATGGGTCGTTTGGGTCGCCATTTTTGCTTGGGTCACTGGGTCTTGGGTCACGAATTTTGCGAACCGGTTGGGTCAGTGTGGGTCTGGGTCAAGCTTCCTGTGGGTCACTTTTGGTCTGGGTCAGCTATTTTTATTGGGTCATTTTGGGTCAGGGTCACAGGGTCTTACCAAATTTTAAATTCGAAGATCTGGCATTGTTCCAATTATACGTAAACCTGTCGCGGCTAAAAAAATTTTCGCACCTCCGGCGTGAATTTTGAATTGAATTTAGTATTGTTTCTCTGGAATCAATAGTTAGCTGTGACTTGTCCGGCCATTATGTTTGCGTCGGTTCGCGTAATAAAAGCCATGTACTTTTCCATCGACAATTTTAAATATTTTGCAATATCAGCCAATCAGGTCTTCCAAGTAAAGTAACTATTATTGAAAAATAATCAAAATGACAAGATTGAGGAGTTCTGAACCTACAACCTGCTTCAGAAGAATTTTTCCTGGATTCTGACTAATTATTTACCGACTACTATTTACCAATTATTTACAAATTTACATTGTATTGGCCCATACAGTGTCTCCGTGTCACAGTTTCAAAAACACTTCACAAAAGGATAACGTAAAGTCAGTTTAGGTCGAGTTATTTTATTGGGTCATTTGGGTCTGGGTCACGATAATTCTTGGGTCAACTGGGTCTGGGTCACGAAAACGATTGGGTCAGTTGGGTCTGGGTCACGGATTTTTCAAATTTCATGGGTCGCCTTGGGTCTGGGTCAAATTGTCTTTTGGGTCAAGTGGGTCATGGGTCAGAAATAATGACCCAGTTTCCATCCCTGGTAGCAAGCTCCAGCACAGCCTTGGACTGCACCAATTAACCAGCTAGTCTGAACACGTAGTCACTTTCCAAAAGGCCCCAAGTCGGTTTCTAGCATTGCAATTCGACAATTCATGTATCACTTCCGTTCCAGGGCAGAAACAAGAAATGGCGCCCTAGTAGGAAGTAGGAAAGAATCTGGGTGCGCCAGAGAGCCATTTTAGTATACCGTGAATAGTCCCATTCAGAATCAGTCCCAGCAAAACATCATAAACAATGAATTTGTGACAGTGAATGGAGAATGAAACGTCGCTGCGAGCTCGTGTCCTCCTCAACGATTGCTGCCTGTGGATTATGAGAACGTGCACAAAGGACGCCGCTTGCGCTGAGGAGGAATGACACAAAGAAGAAAGGCAATGTTGGCTATTGTAGACTTGCCAGAGTGCAGTTCTTTTCAGGCCAAACCAAACCTTGACCAAACTAAAGTTTGGCGAAAGCTTGGTGGAAGTGCACTAACCATCAAACTTCCACCAAACTACCACCAAACTGCCAAACTGAGTTTAGTGGACTTTAGTCTCATAACAATTTTCACCGTTACTATTACTATTTTCTCAGTTTCTCAGCTATCAGTTAGCATGATACAGTTTCCTAGAAGTTAAAAGTTTTAGCTTTTCTTTTCATTTGTGCTCATATTTATGTTTATTCTGTTCACATGACTTTATATGCATATTACATGCACATTCATGCACCATATTTATTGTTTCACACTTTATTAATGTTTACAACGAAGGTATTTTTGACATGTTTGAAAGTTTTTATGCTGCGGCAGTCAGATCTGTCCTGTATCAATTCACCTAGTTTCAAAATATCTATCTTAATTGGCGGATTGTTAATTAAAGATACTGTTAGTGACAGAACCTACGACGTCTGGATTAATCCTCCGATCGATCAACCTTTTGAACTGCTAAGGCCAATTGCATTGAGACAGAAGACCGCGTCCAAACTGAAGATGTAAGGGAAGCAGGCATGAAAGGTTGTAAAGTTAGATATGAGAGTTAGCTGATTTCGAAGGTATGTACGCAGTGCCTGTCACGTTTACCGTCTTGACTTTAATTTGATAGTGGCACAAAATTGCACCTTTTCCAATTGGTCGTTCGATCATACTACTGTTACTTGACTTATTGAAAATCGACATTTTCCTCTGCTTTCACACGTACTGTTGTGTAAGGGAAGCAAGCATAGGAAAGATTGATAAGTCTCATATGAGAGTTTAGCTGATGGCCCTGTGATGTAGTGGGTTAACATGTCTGTCCCGGGATCAAAGGGCCGTGGTTCGAACCCCAGCTGGACCATTTTTTTACTTACAATGGTGAGTGAAAAGCTCAAGCTCTCTCTTCCCTTCTATTTTTGTAGGTCCTGGTTTCCTGACTGCCATAACTGACGCCTGCCATTTCGGGTTTGTTATTGCTTTCTTCTTCCTAGTCCTCCAGCCTGGTAAAAGCGCTTGGGAAACGTCAGGGGTACCTTGCACCATAAAAACACGACCTGACAGAGAGAAGGAAAGTGGAGAGATTGGCTTTTCATTAAGGATTGAGAGCAGACTTGGCTCAGCTTGGGATTAAACCCATGACCTTTCTGCTTTCAAGTCAGACATGCTATTAATGCACCACAGGACCATCCACTGAACATTCAATATCAGCCAAATCATCCCAGTGCCTGCTCACTTACAGAAGTAAAGGTGAAGATCGCCTACTAATGAATTTACCTTTAGTGTTTATCTTAACGATTTTCTAGTTGAAAGTCGAAACTTTTCTACTGATCACAGAAAAAAATAAATTTTCGATCTAAAGCATGTGATTTACATAATATTCTATCGATAATTTCTTTGCGTCAAATGAAATAGATATCTTAAGGGGGGGCTACTAAAGGTTTGCCCCGACTTTGTCCGATTGGCCTACTTTTTGGCGAAGATATAGAGCATGGGTGTGGTCAAAAAAATATCGGGTACTGAGATCTTATCTGCCTTCCAGCCATGTGCAGCCGTCGGGTTTATGTGCCCGATCCCCCATTTTTCACAACTACCAACATAAATAATTAAAAATCTGTGCTGGATGCAAGACCACAGCTTCAAAGTTGCCATTTGCATACATGATTTGGCTCATGTGCCCCTATCTGCCAAAAAATACTAGACGTCTGTATCTTATCTGCATCTCTGGGAATTACTCTTCAAAGTTGAAGTTTTGGTCAAAATTTAAAACTTTTTGGCTAACGAAAGGAAAATTTTATTACTGGTGCGAGCTATGATGCTGTAATTTGGCACAAAAGGAGGTCCTATAGGAGTACTCATTTGTGCCAAATGGCAAGAAATTCTGCCGCGTGAAAAAATTTTTATGTCAACTTTAATCTTCAAAAATTACCAAAATAGCTTTTTTGGGCAATGGCACCCCAGAAATCGAAAAAAATCAAATTTTTGAAATTGAATTTTTTGATATAATTGAACTCAGCGTGGTCGAAAACACGCCCACAAACGATTTCAGCACGATTAGTGAAGGTTTGCGACTTCTATGGCTGCAGAAAGCCTCTACACAGGATCCGACAGACTGAAAATGGCGATTTTGGCAATTTTTGAAGATTAAAGGTGACATAAAATTTTTTCACTCGGCAAAATTTTTTGCCATTTGGCACAAATGAGTACTCCTATAGGGCCTCCTTTTGTGCCAAATTACAGCATCATAGCTCGCACCAGTAATAACATTTTCCTTTCGTTAGCCAAAAAGTTTTAAATTTTGACCGAAACTTCAGCTTTGAAGTGTAATTCCGAGAGATGCAGATAAGATACAGACATCTAGTATTTTTCTGCAGATCGGGGCACATGTACCAAATCATATTTGCAAATGGCAGCTTTGAAGCTAGGGTCTTGCACCCAGCAGAAATTTTAATTAATTATGTTGGTTGCTGTGAAAAACGGGGTGGTCGGGCACACAAACCCGACGGCTGCACATGGCTGGAAGGCAGATAAGATCTCAGTACTCGATATTTTTTTTGACCACACCCATGCTCTACATCTTCGCCAAAAAGTAGGCCAATCGGACAAAGTCGGGGCAAGTCGATTTTAGTAGCCCCCTCCCCCCTTAATTACAATGGTCCAATGAAATGCATAAAATCAGGGATCAATCTGTGCTAATTAAGGTACAACCAAAATGCCAATAGAAGAGCGCATATGTTAAGTTGAATTGTCTGTGATTTTAAGGATTCTCCATGATTACAGTGCTGTTCATCGCGGCATACGCAAAGTTTCCAGCTAATCTTTTCCTCAATATTTTCATCTTCGATGCAAGAGGAACCGATATTGAGGTTAAGACTGGGTCGTTCATGAAATGTTCTGGCTCTTTCATTGGGACGAAATAGTGGGGCCAGCTCTCTTTGGATTATTCTGGAGGTTCGGTTGCCGTCCTTTAAACATCCCCTGATAACGTGTTGCGTTCCTGAAATAGAAATGGAAGGTTGCACTGAGATTTGAAATTTGGTTCCTCCAAAAAGTACTCTACTCTGTAAGATACGTACAGGAACTTAAAGTTGTTGAATTTATCTAAACTGAGACCACAAGTGTGCAACTGTAAATGCTTCAACTTGGTTACGCTGAGTTTGTTGTGTCCTCCTCGTGTGAAGCTTGAGCTACTCCACCCCAGGAACTTCAGTTGTGTTCTATATTTATCTCAAATTGCTTGGAACAAAAAGTGACTGCAGCTGGGTCGACCGGCGGCGGTTTTGATCCTATCTGTTGGCCATGCTTAATGTTTCCCCTTTATCAAACGTATATATCTTACGGAATAGGAACTGGGTAGGGTAAAAGTGCACAAAATGTAGTCGTAATATGTACAAGTGAATACCTAAATACGACCGCTTTCACAGCCCGGTGCACAATGCGCGCATTATGCATTCTGAGTGCATAATACAGCTGTTTATAATGGAAGAGTACTAGCTGCGAGCAATAATCACATTGATAACATCACATCGCAAATTCCTGAATGTTTTTAAGCGTTTTAGGAATTCTTCAAGGAAATCTTCAACGGAAGGAAAAACATCACCAGAACCACTGATAATCTAAAATTATCCTAAAGCAATCCTTCCCAAAATATATTTACCTCCGTAATGGACGCTCCATTTAAGGCACCCCTCATTGCAGAACGAATTTACAGCTTTTATTCCGGCGGCGTCTATCGGGGCAATAAAAGGATCCGTGCAGAGAGTGGTCAGGACAAAGTCAAAGTTGGTTTCCATTTTAAGTTTAAGCTTGATGTTTTCGTCTGCAAGACCTGAAGATGCGCACTTGTAGCAATGTTTGTCAAAGGTTGTATACACTTCTGAAACAAATAAAAGACAAACAAGATTAGGGACGGTGGACGAAACATTCCTCGTCATCAGCTCAATCGATCAAGAAATCGGCCCGAGACGGGCAGAGCTGAGCGGGCTGGGCCTGAAAAAAAGACCCTGATCTCATATCTATTCAGAGCTATAAAGCGAAAGATAGTACTGTTGCTAATGGTTTACAGTATTGACTTTAGAATGGCACGGGTTTGTCTTACGCAGGTTTTCAGAATAATGAAAGCGTATATTCACGTGCTTACAAACGAGAGCTGAAACGAAAACGTTTGGCAGGAATTTTGGTGTCACTTTGAATTTCTTTAAGGTCCTGTTCGCGAAAGAGTAGACTAGAGTGGAGTAGAGATAAGATAAGCTCTTTCAACTACTTTGATCTCTTTGTTCAACTCAAGCTTGACTTTTCTCCGTTAACTGTTTTAGGAAAAGCTGGTTAATGTTTAGTTAACTTTTAGCTCGTAAAGGCAATAAGTTCAGTTATTCTTAACTCTGAAAGGTAGTTTGCATTTAGTTGTATTGTATTGGATATGATATTGCCGATGTGTTGTGTTAACGATTAATGTGACTTACTATTGGTCTGCTTTGAGTGCGACACTTTCAATAATTCCATCAGTATCCATAGAAAGCAGTACATTCTTTAACCTTTAGAAATCATCCAACAAACACCAGGCAAGTAAGTCATGCTTTTCTCTTTATTGCATTGACATCAATAGAGTTGAATGGGCTTTATAGAATGGATTAAACATTCCAAAGAAAGATGTTGGGCAAGTGTTGGCTTCAGATAATTCTAACAGGAAACAGTAAAATACATTTAAATAATCACTTCGGGGGAGTCACAAACTAAGGGGGGTCCTTACAACTGTTTCGAAGCTACCTACACTTCTACGTCTGCTGAAAGTTTGTAGCCATTTCTGAGTTACACATTAGTTATTGTAATGTTGCCTGTGCTTGATTGTAAGGTCCACCGAAGCGAAAACCTCCTGAAATTTCAGCCAGAAGCTTAATCTTTGGACAACTTTATCCAAATATCGTACCTCTTACGCAATAAAATATAGGAAATCATCGACGTGGCGTTCCCTATTCCACCTGTCTACAGATTACAGAACTACTCTTAATAGTCCTATCCCTATGTAAGTACCCAACTAAATAACACTTTTATTCATTTAAGTTAAGACTTTTCGCTGAGTTGCCAATGGATGCCCCTAAACCATCCAATCTTTAAGGCTGGACGCGCGCTGCCTCGGCAACTACACGAAAGGTGCAAAAATCAATCTTCAGTTCTTTCCATCTCCTTGGTGTAGATCAAACGTAGACAGCCTTTGTGAAACTCTGAAACACTAAAGACCTAGTGAAGAACTAAACTAACTACATAAGCGGCTGCAAAAGCTGTGATTTGAGTCGTATAGTTCGATGAAGGATTTGTTGTTGTAAAGTTGTTACCAAACGAGATCGTTTGAAAATGGAATTTTGCTAATTCCGTTCGCAATTGAAAAATGAGTTTACGGCAGACTTACCTATCTCACATGTCTGACACTCCATCAGGGGACGAAGAACTAATTGGATGACCTTTTTGCAGAACAGAATTTGCGATTTCTCAGTGAGCTATACGCACTTCCATTGTTGTTGATCAGGCAAGAGATATGCCTGAAAAAGTCCTCACAGAGCTGTTGTTGTTTTGTGAATACAGAGCTTTCGGTATTAAAGATGAAATTTGAGATAATTAGAAAACTAGACTGAAAGGAAAATACTAGCTATTCTTCTTCTTCCAAAATTAGATCAGGTACAATAATCGTGTTTCTACCGATTCTGCTTACAAGGAGACGAATTGTTGCCACTTTCTGAGCTGCTTTAAGCCAATCAAAAACGTAAAACAACTATAAGCTCGTCGGATTTGTTCTGGCCTCTTGCAAGGTTTATTTGTCTGAAAATGTTTTGTTTTTGCTTTATGGAAATGCTCTAGTGCAGTTTTCTGAACTCAGCCAGAATTTTCGAAAGTTAACAAAGAAATAAACGTCAGAACTAAGCAGATGCTATTAACGGAGATGTTTACAAACAGATTAACTTAACTTAACTTAACTTAACTTAACTTAACTTAACAGTTTATTAACGAACAATTAATAGAAATGTTTTACAAACTAAACAAGTGATTACAGATGAAATATTTTCAATAGGATTGAAAGTTTAACCAACTGCTGTAATATTTATTAGGTTTGAGGCAGAATCTGGTTCATGGATTGGGACGGCGAATCATTTTCGTCGACACTTCCATATTAATTCAATTTATTCATTCATTTTCTATAGACTAGACACATTTCACAGGTGCAATTCGGCTGCGCCAGGTGCTTTGTACGATTCTATTCAATGATCTTAAAAAGTTGTTAAACTAATTGAAAATGATGAACAAATCAAGTTGATGTGTAGTTATGAAAACTTTCCATCAAATTGAAGAGCAAAGCAAACATTTCGTGCTCAACAAGGTAGTGCTGAATGAAACAATGAAAGGGGTCTACTGTTTACTGAAATAGGTGCTCACTACCTAACAGGTACCCCTAAAGGCTCACACAATATATCATGGAACTGAAATGGAATTTCCTGTGTTAACCCGGAGAAAGTTTGCTTCCTATGCTATCCTAAAAACTCAACCCTCTCAATAGAGCTCATAAGCTATAGTCAGTCCCCTAAGCTGTAGGGAGGAAAAATCGGTAACAAATTCCCAACTATTTTCATAGGCTTAACAGCATGATGTTTCTTTTATGCCTATTTGAACAAGACCAGCTTGACTGCATACGAGAGGAGTATAGAATAGAAGGAGTTACTTACGTACGCTTCTTCTAACGAAAACAGTCGCTCTGAAGCCAAAATATCCTCTACAAAGGAAGATCGTCAATAGCTAATTTATAGTCCAGTACCCTAAGCACGGAATGATCCCAAGTTCAACAGAGCGCTAGGGCTATAATTTTTAAGGAGAACCATTAGTGAGCGGGGGAACGGGGAGAGAAAGGTAGCGAAAGTGACACGTCTAGTTAACTTTCGAGTACATTTTCATTATGAAGCCGTTCCAGCCTTTCAAAAAAGTTACTGACTACTTCACACAGAGCCTCGATTGAATTTGGACTAATTAATTTCCTAAACGCAGTCATAAAAATGTTTTAATCTGGAGTGGACTGGATTCTATTATTTCGTGTCAATCAGAACTGAGAAGGAAGGAACCAGTGCTATAAATGTAGAAAATTAAAATTTATTTCAAATTGGTGGTATAAAATCCTAACTTGATCTGGGCACTGCCATGCTCTCTGTTCAATTCAGGAACTACTATTCACTATCTCTATGGGATGCTGCGTCATTCATTCAGCACCTAAATGGATAAATGTTCTCAAATAATCGTAACGGTAGCGAAAATTGTTTAGAATTGCTTTGCCTGCTCCTGTGTAACGATGCCCGCGGCGACCACATCTTTCGAGCAATAATAATTCTTATAATTACAATAACACAATAATTATTAGTAATATATAATAGTAACATTATATAGTATTATATTAAAACATATCACAATTTATAATAAGAATACAGCTAAATGCACAATTCCTTCTTTGGATTGAATTATTGGAGACTTGTGACTTGTGCCGACTGAACTGAGCATACTGCAAGCACCAAGCTTGATGAAACCAGTTTTTATTTTGGAATACGGGCAACCGTCGATAGGTAGCCGAATGAAGTCTAGTGGACCAACGCTATTAGTTGATCGACGAAAGCTAAAGTATCAGGCAGGTATTAATACTCTGCAGTACGTAAAACATTTCTTTTAATAGAATATGCAAATGAGCATGAAACAGTTGAAAGGAGGAGCAGAGACACTCAATCAATGCGGATGGATCATTGGAGTGTATCACTCAGTATCAATGAAACCAAGTAGGCTCCTAAAAGGGGCATTATCTCGCCGCTGAACGTAATCCGTATCATGAGATTTGAAGAAGGCACAACAAAGGCACACGTGTGTAGGTGTACACACTTACACTTTACGTTACATCTTTCCGTTGGCCCAGTACTGCCGTCTCAGGTCCAGCATACCTCCCCAAAGCCAAAATACAATTCCTATTGCTCGATTCATATCGCATATTCATATGTGTTAGTTCCGCTCTGCAGACCCATTTGGTTTAGGAATTCAACTGGCCTTGATCATTGATCAATGCTTACTAAGGCCACCACAATAGAAACTAATTCGCATATTGAAAAAGATACATAAATCCAAAACTTTTCATTCATCCAAAGGGGGCCCTGTGTGGAAAAAATTCTACAAAGAACATTAATTTATTAATGACTAAATATTTATTGAAAACTAAAATAATCTTGCTTTCTTGAATAACAACGGTATAGTGAAATGAAAGCAAACCGACATAATAAATTTAAAATATTTGAGTAAAAATATGTAAACCAGTGACCCCTTGACAAAAAACAGCCATGTATTGGGGCATGTTGCGTAACCTCAGTGCTCAGCAAAAACTACTGCAACTCAATGCAAAAACTGCGCACATATATAGTTTTAACGGCCCTTTTATAGTCAATTGATTTGTTCTTCGTTACGATGGTCCGCTTGATTTGTTCTACTTGCGGTACTGATCGCTGCCAGTCCTTTACTTCATCACATCCCCCCAGAGTTCCAACTCTCCTTTTTATATCGGTCGGTAAAAAGCCCCATTGTCCACACGCGGGTTAAACAGCATGGGCTTCCTTCGCATACGCAGAGGAAACCGGGGAGGGTACCCGTAATTTCGATCATTCTGGTCTTGGCCTTCTATGCCGCGATCGACTCCAGCCCCAGCGTTCGGAATATGGTCAAAAGGATCTCTTTCGTCCTCGTCGCCGCTTCCGATGTAGTCGTCGAATACAGCATTGATCTGGTCGTCAGCTCCGGAGGGCTCCACGGGGTTCGCCATGCGAAGATCGTTAAGGTAGCGTGGAACTCCGCAGTCGTCAACAGTGCGGAGCGATCTCAAACCAGTGAGTTGCTGCTTGGTCCAGGGGGTAGTGCAACGCGTATTTGTTGGTTTCACATATACTGCGTCACCCACTTGTAGGTTCAGCACGTTCGGCTGCATCTCTGTTTGATTAGCCGGATCTCCAGGTATACGGGCTTTGTACTTGTCTATCCTGGATGCAGGAACTTCGCCTAATTTGTTCGGGGTATGATTGTACCAGAAGGCCATTAGCTCCACCATTAGCTCCACTGTTCGCTTCGTGCCGCCATCCTTTTGATAGTGCGATGATTTCTCTCCACAATCCCGTTTCCTTGTGGGCGGTAAGCTGCAGAGAATACCTGTCGTATTCCAAGTTTCTTTGTCCACTCTTGGAGCCAATGGCTCTTGAACACAGTACCGTTATCGGAAAGCAGCTCATCAGGAATCTCGTATTCCAATATTACTTGTTCCAGTTGCCCAAGGACATGATCAGCGTTTTCTTTGGCAAGCTTACGCCAAATGGAATACCTGGTGCAGGTATCGATTACAGTGAGATACGCCTTGCCGCGGTAGTGGGTAACATCTGTTGCCAACCTTTCCCATGGTCTTTCAGTTGCTAACGATCGTTTCTCTGTAGTCACGGGTGTAGGATCAATCCGCTTGCATACTTCGCAAAGGTCAATCACTTCTTTGACCACCTTCCGTTCCAACTTTGAGTTTATTTGCCTTTTGCCGAGGAACCAAGTGCGGTCAATTCCAAGGTGGTGGCGATCGTGAATATCCTTTACTCTGCTCTTAATCAATTGCATGTCATCCGCAATGCCAACGGCGCACACAGCTGGGATCAGCCAGTGCTTCGGCACTCCGGTGAGTTCGTCCGCTTTATTGCTCTTAGACTTTACCTGCCTCACGGTCAGGTTGAGCTGGTATTCTTTTACTAGATCCACTATGATATCAAGTCGCCGCCTGGTTAGCATCTCGGTAAGCCCAGCTGCCTTGATCCTGTGGGTGTCGTTTAACACCGAACTGAGCCATCTGTAGCTGCGTCGAGGTTGATCCTCACTGTGTTGAGTCCCCACTTCAGTGCCATGTTCAATCCTCGAATCACCGCCTCCAATTCCGCAGAATTTATGTGTGCCCGGCTTTGTTCTTCCCGCAGCCACGATCCGTCTTCCACCGTTGCGCCCTGAATAGTCACCATTGCCCCACAGGCTAGAGAACTTGCGTCACACCACACTTCGCCCTGCTTTTCCCCCGTCGGAATTGCCCAAACTCCTTGCACGGGATCGCATTTCCTTGCCTTGTCTATTGTTTGAGCAACGTATACCGTCGTCTTCTCCGGGATAAGATCATCCCAGCGCAGGCCGTTAATTGTCCTTTTGAGGAATCCACAGGCAACTCTTAGCCAACCTGCCACAGGATGATGTCCCACCAGTTTTCCACACGTTGAAAACAACTGCCGCTTGGTTAGTCTTCCACTGGGAGCTTCTATCTCTTTATCTCTTTTCCACACGTACTGTCCAGCTTTATGCTCTACCCGGAGCTCTAAGACCCTTGCGCCGTCCAGATCTTCGGCATCCTTTGCTTCCAACCCAAACAGAGTCAAGTGGTCTTTGACTGTTTGCGCCGACACAGAGCTGGTATCGCAGATTATATCATCACTGTAGCTATCGGTGGCTGCAGTACAGTACAGTACAGTACCTTGTGTAGGATTGAACCCATCACCTTTGGTGCTATGCTAAGTCCGAACCCCATCCTCGTCATCACGTAGGGCTTGCCATTGAAGACAACAGCTTGGTAAGGTATATTTTTCGGGTGCACCCTTACCTGCAGATACGCTTTCTTGAGGTCGAGCATCTGAACGTTGGTTCCTTTCCGTCGCCAGCTGCGAAGTTTTTCTGGACATACCGCACAATTTTTCCCCGGGTAACTCAGAATGTGCTTGTTCAATTCCCGATAGTCCATTATGGGTCTTACTCGGCCTTTTCACGGTTCATCTATTGCCATGAAAGCGACGATCCCTTTAATTTCCCTATGTCTTCTTGGGTCGTGTAGCTCAAGCCAGCCGTCCGAAATCCACTTTTCTACCTCTGCTTCGAAACCTTTACGTATGTCTGGTGCCATCCCGTAGTCCGCCTTTACATTCTTCAGGATAGCAGGGCCACCGTCCCACGGTACCGTCCAGTACTTTTCAGTAAAGGTAGCTTCGAAGTCGGATTCTTGAATGCTGAGAGCCTCCGGGACACCAGTTTTTCATCCTTTTTCGGATCAGTAGAAAGATTGTCGACATCGTTCACCTGCACAGCGCCGTTGTTGTGAACAGTCACTGTCCCCAGTTGGCCAACGTAGTCCATGCCCAAAATCAACTGGATGCCCGGAAGGAGGAACTTAGATTCCGGAATCGCCAACCTGCTTTATGATGCTAGGCTTTTCGTCCACAGTCACCGCCGCTGTGACAATGCCCTTCAGCTGCATTTCCTGTCCACCGTGCCAGCACCCCTGTTACGACTCCAGGACCCGCGTCTTTTGGCTAAGTGTCCAACAATCACTGATGTCGTACACGCAGTGTCTACTAGAGCTACGCAGCTGACCTTCTCGTTCAACGTCACTTTAATGGTGGGCAAGTTTATTGGCGATGCTCGGAGGCGCCCGCCGGCGCATGCGCTGACGACGCCTCAGTTCGTCCGTTTCCCTGGTAGCAATTGGCCGCGGTGTGTCCTCGCTGATGACAGATATGGCAGACTAGCTTGCACTCACGGCGGAAGTGAACCGGTTTCCCACATCCATAGCAGAGGCATTTCGAGGGTTTTGTAGCAGCCACAGAAGACCTGGCGATTCCAGCGAAAACCATGGTGCTTTGACGTCGGTCCGCCATTACTGCTTTTGCACATTGCAGCAACTCCTCAACCGTCGACTCTCGTCCCTTCAAGGCTTTGACCTGCGCTGCCACGTCATCCGGCAGTCCGCAGACAAATTGGCCCTTTAGCACGCTGTCGTGCTGAGTTCCCATAAGGCCCAGTAGCCGACGCAGGTCAGCCAAAAACGCGTCCGCCGACTCATCTATTCCCAGGGTTCTGCTCTTCAGTTGATCGAAGGCTTGGTATGGCGTTAGCGCAAAGGCCGACACCAGAGCGCTCTTTATCTCGTCATAGGAAGACTTCTTCGCCTGGTACATCTGATCGAAAATAGAGAATGCAGCACCTTGCAGGAATAGGGGAACGAATCTCGCCAGGTCTTCAATCCTTCGCAGATTGGCAACCAACTCGGCCTTCTTCAACCATTCGCTTATGTCCTCTCCTTCCGAACCACAGAATTTCGGAAGGATATCCGTTATTTTCACGGACATCTTTACGGCAACAGGCCGAAATAGCTTGTGTAACTTCAGCGCTCAGCAAAAAGAGCGTACTACAACTCAATGCAAAAACTGCGCACATATATAGTTTTAACGGCCCTTTTTTAGAGAATAATTCATTTGTTCTTCGTTACGATGGTCCGCTTGATTTGTTCTACTTGCGGTACTGA
>JASAND010023154.1:0-11942 GCA_030248195.1 Trissonchulus latispiculum
GATACTTTAAAAAGCTAAATTCAGAAATGTCACATCCTACACGTTAAGACTGCATGCGTAAGAAGAGCCTTAACCTTAAATTGTAAACAACAGCACACCATCATTGACAGAAAATTTTTACTAACGCTATTTACATTGTATAAACTACTGCTCAAAATACGTCCAGATAAGGATTTTATAGGCTTTGAAGTTCCTCAGGCTCATCTTCTGTATCCGTACTTGAAATGAAGACTCCACCACCAGCTTATCTAACAACTCAGAAAAAAGCGCTAAGCAAATCTTCTAAATACAAAAAAAACACATTGATGTAGCAGACTTTTCCGCCCACTGCCATCCGGAAGGAGCCAGTTTCATACAAGTTCTGGGGTTTTAAACTGAGGGGGGTGGGGGCCCCCACTCGACCTCTTTCCCCCCACTCACCCTAAGGTGCCCAAAAATAACCAAATTTTTAGGATGTTTGGTCAGAATTTTCGAAAATTGTCTATTTTGGTGCCAAAACTTAATTTTAAGTGACCTTTAGCTCATTTTATTCCCCCCACTTTTGGACCTCCCCCACTAGTGGGGGGGTGTCCCCCACTTATTTTTGCCTAAAAAACCCCAGAAGTTGTGTCCGCGAGTCTAGACGGCAGTGACTGGAACTTAAGTTTTTGGTACTAGTATCAAAATACTAATTTACCACGGTTTAGCAATCGAAATATTGCGACTTACCAAAATTTAAGTTTGTCGTGTAACATTTTTACATTCAAATCTTACTAGCAGGCCTCGCACGCAGTGATTTTCAAAAAGTAGGAAATAGAAGTACGAATTTGAGCAAAAAAGTAGGAATTTTTCCATGCAAAACTGCATTCCATGAACCTTAATTGCAATGCATAGAATCAGCTGTACATGTATACTGTACTGTACACGCTGTCACGGTGCAGTTTTCCCCCGGTGTAAAATTTCCCCCCGGAAAAACTACACCGGTGGTGATTTCCCCCCCCCCCCCGGAAAAATTACACCGGGTGAATTTTCCGCGTGAAAATTTTGCACCAATCCAAGAAATAGTGCCTTATTCCAGTTTATAAAACAAGTTTTGCTCATAATTATACCAACTAATTATGCTTTTAATTATTGTTTATTATTGCATTTAATTAATAATTTTTTCCAGAGAACTTCCTGTAGTTCGCCTTTGGTAAACAAATTTGCACATTTTTGAGCTTTTAACTGTTTTTCTAAGTACGAACGTCCTGCAACAAAGTAGGAAAAATTAGGAATTTTCAACTAACAACAGGAAAAAGTAGGAGGTGAAGAAAACGTAGGAAAAGTTGGCAGATTTTCGTCGCAGTTTAGCTACCATGTACTGGACTCGACGCGAAGACTAGACAAAGATTTATGAAACTGGCGTAGCCTCGATCAATGGGATTAATAGCCCTTTTTCCGCAGTGTCTCTTCTTGTTGCAGGCAACTGAAGTGGAGTTTTCTCCTACGATGTCATTTCATTCAATATACGACAAAATATTAAACATAGGAAACGCCTATAGTAATGATGAACCCATTGCAGTTAACAGTAACTGGACCGGTCGCTTCTTTAAAAACGATAGCATGGAGAAATATTTTGAAATGTGGGTGAAGCCAAAACCCAATCACCGAAAACTGTGAGCCAATTCCAATGACAGGTATCGTTATTTTCACTACTACAAAATCACGTTTTCACGCAGAGTAGGGTGCCCCTTATTCTCCATTTAATATTCTCTTCATCCCACAAGCGATGTTACATTTTACTCTGCCTGCAAAAATTCTGACCAAAACCCAAAAACAATCCCATAAATACCAAAACAAAACACTTTTATTTTTCTGTCTTTCTACAAAGTTGTACGTCATAACCACACTTTTAATAAGTTTCATAACCACACTTTTAATAAGTTTCATAACCACACTTTTAATAAGTTTCATAACCACACTTTTAATAAGTTTAACCAATCAAAGCAACTGTGAAAAGTACCTGTATTGGCGAACCAGGTGCAACACGCCAACAAAGTCCAAGCCGCAATATTATGCACATTCCCTGCCAGAGAAACATAATCTATCAACCATTCGAAAACTCTTCGCAGACCTTTCTGATCTGATTCCGATTCGGCTGCGCCATATTCTTCCAAAAATTGGCGACAAACTTCCAAGTCTAAGTTTTGAATATCACAGATGTCTGTTAGCTTAATGTTTCGATGCGCAGCTACAAAAAAACCGATGTGCAGCATTTCAAGCGGTCTACATCCAGTTCCAAAAACTGATGACCAAAATACCAGAAAATAAGCAGGATGTAAATGAAGACGATAATTAAAACTAAATCGCTAATAGTTTTTGAACGTTTCTCCTGAAATTTCTACACAAAAAAGCAAAAGTAAACTAAATTAAACTAAAGAAAAGTACCGTCAAACAATCGATCCCTACTCCATAGTAGTGTTGTTCTGGGTTTTCTCTAGGCGAAAAAGTGGGGGGGGGGAAGACCAAAAGTTGGGGGGGGGAATCCAAAGTGTCCAAAAATGCAGTAAAATAGCCTGTTTTCTACATATACCGCTATAACTATGCTTAAAAGTGCTCAAAAAGCAACTTTGAGTACCAAAATAGACCATTTTTGACGAAAAATTCCGGCGAAGACGGAAAATTTTTGAACATTTTGACCAAAAATCCTTAAAATTTGGCATTTTCTGGGCACCCTATAGTGAGTGGGGGAGGGAAGCCCAAAAAAGTGGGGGGGGGAAGGGGTCGAGTGGAGGGGACCCGAAAAGTGGGGGGCCACTAAAGAAAACCCAGTTGTTGACCGGCCGAAATTTTCGTCCGCCGGCCGTTTCCGGCAAGCCGACATTCTGAAGACGGCCAGTACCAATCGACTGGCCGGCCGCCGCCAGAAACGCCGGTTGACGAGTAGAAGACTAAAAATTGAAAGCAGGCTGACCCAAGGATGCCAGAACAAGAAATCAACATATTAAAATGCGAGAGCAAGATTTAAAATCGATTTAATGAGGAAATTCCGGTAAACCGCTGAAACCTAAGTACGACCGGCCGGTCGATCGCCGGCTGGCCGTGTTCCACCCGGCCGGTCAACAAGACTACTCCACAGACATCGTAATCTTTTCAAGGTTTTATATAACCGTGACAACAATCAATTCTCAACAGTTCCAAATGTTATTCACCTTTCTCAAGGATGGATAGGACATGGTCATTACAAATTCGATCTGCTGAGCATTTGCAATCTTCCCAAAGACTGATCAAAAGTTCTTTATCCAGAGGACGATTCTCATCGGCTAAGACGTCAGCTTTATGCAATACAAATGTATCGGCAGCTGGATACCTGAAACACAACTATCTGCAAAGCCAAAAAAAGAAAAATTTACACTGGTACTGTGTAAATGCAATCAATACAGCAAAATGATTATTTTCCATAGTATGCTGAAGTATATACCACATAGTATAATTCTACAGAATGTAGAATTAGTATCCACAATAAAGCCAACATAATTAAGCAGATATACTGAAAAAGTAATTTTTCAAAAATTTGATTGCACAGTTTAGTTTACAATTGCTCAGCTTTACAATCAAATTTCACCTACCCCTTTAGTAAGGAAGAAATGGATTATGCTTTCTACGAAAGGAAATGTTGTATCTGAGATTCTCTGGATCGTTTTATGCATGTAATGTAATGTACCCAATTTCCCGAATTCCTTGTTTTCAAAATTCCCTGATTTTGGAAAGTTTCTCCAAGATGGGTATCAATGGAAAGCTCTTAACGAACTGAACAACTTTGTAACAGAACGAAATCTGGGAAAACACTGAACTCCCGGAATTCGCGAAAACTGGAATTTCCGGATTTTAAAAATTTTTCTCATATCCCACGATATGGGTATCATTTGAATCTCTTGATAAGCTGAACAATTAATTTTGCAAAGAGCTAACTCACAGAAATAAGCCCACTTTGCGGAATTCAGGAAAAACGCTAGGCTAGTATTAAATCCGGCTTTCAGATATTGGTTCGATTACAACAGATGTTCAGCTCATTAAGAGACCATTGTGGGTATTGGGAAAAAATTAAAATCCGAAAACTGCGGTTTCTGCGAATGCCGATGAGTGCATCTTCAAGAGTTCATTCAATTACAAAAGTTGTTCAGCTCAGTTCGTTAAGAGCTGTCGATTGATACTCATCTTGTCGGTATTGGAGAAAACTTTTAAAAACCAGCATTTCCGGAAATTGGTTGCATTTTTGTGAAAAGCTTGAAAGAGCAAAAATGAGCAGTTGGACCATCTATTATATTCCATCGTGGAAACAAACTTTTGATTGAGATTAAAATTGGGCGAAAACTAATAATTTAGCATTTTCCATAAATGAAGCCCGGTATATATTCCGAATTTTACGGGATTTTCAAAATCTCGAGTCCCTGGCGATTCTAAAAATACATTTTGTAGAGGTATGCTCCAAAGGCCAGTCTGCTGTAAAAGGTTAAAGTTTGTACAATCATTTTTTGATCGTTTTTTCAAGAAAGAACATAAATACCTATGTACCTTTCAGCCGACTGTTCACATTCAATCCCTACGCCCAATTCCAAAACACATCTATCAATTAACGATTCTAAAACAGAGGAATGCTCCTCCGGATGGTAGCTTTGAAGTGAAGCCACATCATCACCAGCTAAAACAAAATTTATTCATCGTATCCAATTTTCTTTATACAGTCCAAGTAATCTCTCGCCCCTTTAGCCCAGTAGCACAAAATGTTACTTTGAGAACAATTTGTGTCACTTTTCAAGGAGACATGTAAAGAACTAATACAGCACAATTACAGCGTTCAACAGGCAACAATATCAAACGCAGAAACACACATAGCTCCAGGGTATTTTTTATGAATGTTTGTCAGAGGGGGCAAGAGGTGTTTTCCAAAAACTTTTGACATTTTATTGTGCACAGAGAAAGACAAAAAGTTCCTGGACTGTCTGAAAAAATGCCTGTATTTGGGCAACAAATAAACATGTTTACAAAGAATTTCCGGCGAAGCCGAAAATTTTGAAAATTGGCCCCTGTTCTGGCAAAAATTTCGGAACCCAAAAAATTTCAGAAGGGGGCGATTTGAGGAAAGGAAAGATAATTTCAGGAAAGGGGCATTGTAAAAAGTACCCGGTAGCTCAAGTATTTCTTCAATTTAAAGATCAGTTGTTCGCTATAAGAAAGTGCCTATGTGAATTCAACAGTCCAGTCTGAATACAGCAGAGCAGTTAAAGTCACACAGAAGCGCAACAGTCTGAATACTTTAGGTGCTGTGTTGAGCACTGACCACTTCAACAAATTACAGTTGGTCAGTGCTTCAGTCAGCACCAGAGGTCCCTCTTCTCAGAATTCAAAAGCAACCCGTACAACGTACTCATCTCTTTCAGTAGCAGCCCCAGAAAACGATGCCGCATCACAAAACGACAACAAAGCTTACGATAGTTGTGTCCATTCTTGGATTTGTCCGATTGTTCCTGCACATAAGAGTTTCGCTGAATCACAGAAATCAATCCTCGATAGGCGTCTACCAATTGGGAATAGCGTAATTGTCTTAACGGCCTTGCTATTGCATGACCAACATCCAACCATCCCTTAGCTGAATTTAACACGCCAGCTTCATCATTGAAGCCACTCTAAATAAAAACCGAACAAAATTAAATACAGGGCTGTATTAAAGACGGTGCCCCTTAATGCAGTTCAATAATTTTAATTCCATGTATCTTCCTACCGTACTCATTCTAGGGAACTTGTCTTGGAATGGGACTCTTTGGGAGGCCCTCGGGGGACGAGGACGAGACATTTGGGGACAGCCAAAAATGTTTCAAAATTTTCTATAAATATGGTAAAAGTTGCGCTATTTTTATAGTATTCGCCGAATTACGTATATTTTAGAAGTTAGCTTTTAGAGGAAAAATAAGCAGATTTAGTGTTAAAAAAGGCAAAAATCCAGCAAAAATGATAAACCGAAACAAAGGCATATTATACAAGAATAAAAATGCTCCGGTGGAGCATGAAAAATGCAATATGGGTGACACTGGGTTTTAAGCGGACAGAGGACTAGGTTTTAAAACGTTAATATGGGAGGGGCAGGTTGTAAATGCCAGGAGGACTAGGTTAAAAGCGTACTAATATGGACCAGCTTCGCTGAACAACCCATATTCGCGAAAACTGTCCAGAGTTTCTATCGGCAGCTGCTTGCTATATATTGCTATTGGCAGTTCTTCGGAAAATTGTGCGATTTGTCAGCATGGCCTGCAAGTATGTGGTCGTGCTCCTTATTATACAACTTAATAATACACGTACATAACGTCAACTGCTTTTCGCATCAACTTAACACAAGATTCTGCGCTGACAGTGCAGAAAAAACACCTTGAACACCTTTCTATCAGAACTGCATTGTTTATTTGGAATAAGCTTTAATATTTCAAAATCGTCCCGCTTGCTTTGAAAGCTGAAGAATGTAGATATTACTCGTATGTCATGTGGAGTGGAGCATGAGTGACCGCGAATATGGGTTGTTCAGCGAAGCTGGTCCATATTAGTGCGCTTTTAACCTAGTCCTCCTGGCATTTACAACCTGCCCCCTCCCATATTAACGTTTTAAAACCTAGTCCTCTGTCCGCTTAAAACCCAGTGTCACCCATATTGCATTTTTCATGCTCCACCGGAGCATTTTTATTCTTGTCCTATTTCATTTTTTAAGGTTCTCAGTAAAAAGCAAAAACGTTAAAGCTGTGTGAAAGAAACTTTAAAAATTCCGCCAATCAGTAATCGTCAACCGAAAGTACAGAACAAAGAAGCTTGAAAAGTCCCAAGTTCTTCCTTTTTCTCTATTTTGACAGAAATCCAACATCCAGTACCCATGGCTGCAATAGTTTTAGTTACTGTATTTAGCATATAGCACTCTACTGCAGCGCAACCAAATGCAAACTTAAACTGTCAGCGAAGAAAACTCATAAAACACGATTTGCAATGCTCTGCCGCACTTGTGTGCAAAATTTCGGACTATTGCAACTTACCTGTAGCTAGTTATAGGCCGTGCTGTACTTCAGCAGTACTCTACTGCAGCGCAACCAGATGTAAACATTACTGTCGGTGAAGGAAACTCATACGGCATGATTTGCAATGCTCTGCCGCACTTGTGTGCAAAATTTCGGACTATTGCAACTTACCTGCAGCTAGTTATAGGCCATGCTGTACTTCAGCAGCACTCTACTGCAGCGCAACCAGATGTAAACATTACTGTCGGTGAAGGAAACTCATATATACGGCATGATTTGCAATGCTCTGCCGCACTTGTGTGCAAAATTTCGGACTATTGCAACTTACCTGCAGCTAGTTATAGGCCGTGCTGTACTTCAGCAGCACTCTACTGCAGCGCAACCAGATGTAAACATTACTGTCGGTGAAGGAAACTCATACGGCATGATTTGCAATGCTCTGCCGCACTTGTGTGCAAAATTTCGGACTATTGCAACTTACCTGCAGCTAGTTATAGGCCGTGCTGTACTTCAGCAGCACTCTACTGCAGCGCAACCACATAGTAACATCGTAATAAGTATACAAAACGTATCTATAGTAGTTTGTCATGTCCTAAACTATCTGTATGCCGAATTTCAAATACCAGTGACGAATGAATAACTTGTTATCGACAGTGCTGTGTTTCGGACAGCACATACAGCACGGTGGAAGCTAGAGAGTGCACCAACTAACATAGCTACAGTTCCCCCTTACTACAGACATAATATTCACAAAGTTTCATATGTTTAGCCGTTTACAGTAAGTCTACAGACAGCGTGCTATGGTGGCTGCATAATAGTACAGCACGATAGCAGCACCGCACAGAGCTGCGACTATGCTCATCGTGTTCAGCGACCCCGATAACCTTTATATGCATCCCACTAAATGGTTCAAAACTGCATATTTAGGCCTATTTTTGACTATTTTCTGTGGAGTTGGGACTTAGACACTTTTCCGAAAATGGCCATTTGGACCGACTTCCTTTGGGCCGGCCGCCTGAACGGTCCAGGACCTAAATCAAAAATCGGCCAACGTTACGCACTAGTATCCCCTCCGTACTTGTTCATGCAACAAACCGCGTGTCTCTAGCTTGTTCCCTGAGCCCTGTGGGCGTGACACAAAATGGCCGTTTTTTGGCCAAAAACGCCGTCAGGCCACTTTTGGATCAATATGAATTTCAATTTGGATCAATGTCACCCATATTATAGGGGGTCGCTCTCGCGCCCCCCTATAATACCAGAAAGGGCGTCTGGCTGTGTCAGTTATCGAAAGCCAAGCTTCGAACACAAACTCAAGGGAACACAATTCACTTTAAAAACCAAAAACTCTTTAGCTTCGGCTCTCCGTACAGCAACGACATTTTTGCGAAATGCCACGAAACTAAGCAAGAACTTTCCAAGCGTTAGCAAGAAAATGAACTTTGCAAAGTGGAAACTGACACGATCTGTACCGCATATGTACTAACCATAATTCCGCCTATAATTGCATAAAACGGAGTTGTAGTTTGTTACCCACCTATTTCCAACATATTGAGACTTACTTACTCCTATCATTAGAAGCAAAGTGATATCAAATAGTTGTTCATAGGAAAGATAGCGGCACACTCCTGAGAGCTTCGCAGACTGAGTATTGCAATGAAAGCACTCGTAAAGCCTGAAAGAGCAATGCTTCGTGGAACGCACAATTCACTTCACAGCAAAACAAAACAAATTCATACTCAAGTCAAGAAAGTTGATTAATCCATCAAAACTTTTTAGAAGTTATGGCTTTTCTCAATACGCGGCAGTGTCAAAAACATTGTACAAATGCTTACATTTCGAATTAAGCATATGATTTTGTAGTGCAAAGGACTGTATGTAGCGGGTTAAAAGATACATTATGAGTGGCAGGCGCGTAGCCAGGGGGGGGGATGGGGGGAATTCCCCCCCCGAAATTGTGTTGTCCCCCAGGAATTTTTTCCTGGCCATGTGTAAAACGCCGATTTTTCAAAAAATTTTCGCGCCTTCGGCGCGAATTGACTGAAATTTACCATCATAATATGGATTTGGAACGCCAAAAATGAGTGCTAAATACCCTATTGGATGTGGTTCGCCCAGTTTATGCATCATTTGCGTGCATGAAAACGTATTGAGAATCATTTCGCTTCTTTAATTCAAAGAATGCTTTGAAAAAATTCCTCAGACGTTACAAATTTGAAAAATTTTTCAGCTTCTGGGGGGTTGCGCCCCCCAGACCCCCCACCAAATTTTGGCATTCCCCCCCCCCGAAAATTTTTTCTGGCTACGCTAGTGATGAGTGGTATATATATTCTGTTTCACAAAGAGAAAGTAACAGAAAAAATGCGCTATTAACACCATAACGCTACATTGAAACCAACAGTGGTAATTTCGCAGAAGAGGGAGTGGAATTTTTGTGCGTGTTCGAAAAACATAAAGAAAGGTAAAGCCATTTTATAAACCATAGATCATTTTTATTCAACCCGTAATTAGCCGTAACTAACCGTCAAAAGTCGATGAGCATTTCGCGAAACCTTGGAGTTAGTAGTCTAGTCGGCCCGGATACCGGTTTTAGCATACCAGCAGATTATACGTACTAAAGTACTCACCATGAAGATCTCTTGATACGTATATACCTCTGCATTGCTGTGGGAAAATCAGTGCAATCCAAATGCTGATAGCACCAACACATTATACGCCAAAAATTTCTGGACAGGACAGGCGGAACATTTTGATGAGATACGTTGACTTTTCTACAAAGCCGAAATGCACAGTTATAATGGTGCCACAGAAGAGCACGTCGAAGCTATAAATTGAAACAATAAAATATAGTAAAATAAAATGAGAAAGTCAAGTCTATACGCAGCAAGTGAAAACGTGACAACACCTGTCCAGGCAAGAATACAAAAACTACTCAAAACCAGTGGGTTTAGATCTCTCATAGAGGACTGATTGGTTTCTAAACCTCCAAAGTTTAAGAATAACAAGCACTACGTACCTATTGAGTACCAAATCAATAATAGGAGTCGATAGTCCGTGCAGTACGCTACACGGCGCACTGGATAAAAATCTACCCGTCCCGTACAGTTGAAAAGCTTTCCGAAAACAAAAACTTTCCCCTTTCAGAGTACGCACGTTTACATGTGGTATTGTGGTGCTGTGAACAACGGACAAAAAACTTACGTAGAAGTAAGGATAGAAGGCTACAGAGGCATCTACTGGGAAACAGTCCACACAAACATCTTGAAACGGATATTTACCAAAATTTGAGTCCGCATCATATGTATTGTATTGGGACAATAATTCAAAAATTCTGTGATAAAACCAGTCCATGTTGTCGTTGGTTTTGGATACTAAAATTAGAAAGGTGCCACATGTAACAAATCAATATTGGAACAACAAATATAAGTATATAGTCAGGTTACCAAAAAAATTGGTGACAAAGTTCCCACAAAAACCAGTGCCAGATCTCCCAGGTACTTTGACCGCGTCTAGCCAAATTTGGCGCATAACAAGTAGAAGATCTTAGTAACATAATATCTCAGTTTGGGTATATAGCTTATCAGGTGAAGCCAGGGCGCCAGCTAGAAGACAACCACCCCAAAAACCACCCTCGGACAAGTTTCGACATGGTGTTGGAAAAATTGTCTCAAAACCACAACGGAAAACCTGGTAAGTCCCTAATTGTGGGTGGTGGGTTAGGTGTCCAAGTACTCACGATACCGCATATCCCAGCCCCACTGGCTCCTACGCTGTGGCCTGGGCCACCCGATTTTTTGGGAACGAATTCCCAAAAAGAGCCAGTTCGGACTTTGCAAAAATAGGTCACAGCAGCCACCGCAATTGTTTTTCTGGTGTTATTAACGCTGTTTTAGAACATTTTACTCCCGTGATGCTAAAATCGTGTTAAATTTTAATCCTTCAAAAATTAATTAAAAAATTTTAAAGGCCTAAATTAAAATTCCAATTCCAAGATACCGCAGTTTAACATTTCAGCGTTATTTTAATGTATAATTTGTCCAGATTCATCAACGTTTGTCGGGAGATTTTTTTGGCGCACGCGAAAAAATGACAACTTTCTAAATTTCCTATGTTTAACACATGAAATCTCAACTTTGAGGTGAAATTACTCGACAACCGTAAGAGTTACGACTCTAATTTTAAAAACTCGTTAAAATGCACTATTTGGACAATTAAATATGTGAAAATCAGCGAGATCGGAGAAAGTAGAAAAAATGGCCCAAAAATGGACCCCCCCCCTTAAGTTTTAGCTTTAAACCAAAAATTTCTGGGAAGTAATCTGTGGGAAATTAAGAAACCCGGATCAAGGCCGGATCCAAGCTCTTGACCCGGTGATCCAGTGACCCGATCCGAAAAGTGGCCCAAATCGACACGGTGACCCGGTTCCATCGCTTTTGTATGGCAGTAATTTTCTGATTCCGCTAAATTTGACTTTATTTGGCCAATTTGGCCAATATTTTGAAATCAACAATTGATATTGTTTGTTTGCAGATGATATAAGCAGTTCACATTTTTACACACAACAGCGTATTTGAATAATAAGTCAAGTACTGACTTTGCATCATAGCAAGGAAAAACAAATAGCGTAAGGTTTACATAGCAAACTTATTTTAAATTTTCATATTAGATTATATAGTATTAATTAGGGATGCACCGGGGCCTGGCCCCGGCCCCGGCCCCGGCACCGGGGCCAGGCCCCGGCCCCGGCCCCGGTAGTCAGGCCCCGGCCCCGGTGGTCAGGCCCCGGTACCTACCGGGGCCAAAAATTAGCAAAATTTTGTAAATTTTTGACATTTTTTGACCAAAATTTTGAATTTTCGAAAGTCAAAAAGTGTTACAAATCGTTTATTTTCCCGCTGATATGAATGAAAACAACGATAGTAACGTTTGTAT
>JASAND010023155.1:0-13431 GCA_030248195.1 Trissonchulus latispiculum
TAAAGAAATTGATGGAATTTTTTTAAATACAGTATAGCTCAAAACAAAGTTAATTTTTTGCGAAGTTCGCAAATCCGCGAACTTCGCGAAGCAAGCGAAATCTCGCTAAATTTAGAGAAGGTCGCGAAAAAGTTAGCTAACTTCGCGAAATCGTTAGCTAGCTAATTTGAGGGGTTTTCTCCATCTCTACCAAAAATTGGCAAATATTTTAAAATCTAATTTGGACTCAAGATTTTGTGGCTTCGCGAAGTTCGCTACGGTTTAGCGAAGTTCGCATAATTTTGCGAAATTCGCCAAGATTTTAGCCAATTTCGCGTAGATTTTAGTGACGTTCGCCAACTTTTTGCGGAGTTCGCGAAAATTTTAGCGAAATTCCTTCAAACTTTGCTAAAACCTACGAGAAATTCTCTAAAATCCTGGCGAATTTCACGAAATTATGCGAACTTCTCGAAGCCACAAAATCTTGAGTCCAAATTAGATTTTAAAATTTTTGGCCAATTTCTGGTAGATATGGAGAAAACACCTCAAGCTAGCTAGCTAACGATTTCGCGAAGTTCGCTAACTTTTTCGCGACCTTCTCTAAATTTAGCGAGATTTCGCTTGTTTCGCGAAGTTCGCGGAGTTTGCGAACTTCGCAAAAAATTAACTTTGTTTTGAGCTATACTGTATTAGCTAGAATGTGGCGCAAAAGAGCAGGCGGGGCACGCTATTTAAAACTGCTATATCCAACATGTCCGACATTGTAACTTGGTGGATCAAAATCCCTACACATTTCCCAGTAGGTGTACTTAACACTTAGATCTCGCATTTTGTTTATGCTTAGATAAATTTGTACTTAATAATCCTAACTTTCACAGAAGATATTAGCTGTTTACGGAAATTTTCGGATTTACTTACTATAAGTTTTGTAATTACTGCAGAAGTGCGTGTGTGGAGATCCTGAACTGGAAAGTATATTGAAACAGGCTGATCAGCATAAGGCCAACTTTTTTGGCTATTACGATTTACGACTATCCGAATGGGATGTGGGATTTGTGTATGGAAGGTAATGAAGGCTATAATTTGTTGTTGCAGGTTTATATGCATAGATGTGAAACAGCAGTTCGGGCGCAAAATATGTTTTATCAAGAGTAGATGATAGGTAGAGTGCGACACTGTACCCTTCCTAGTGATTTGAGATCCCCTCCTAGTTAACCAAAATTCCAGTTTTTACCAATATATAAATGCTTAAATTTAATCATGTGGCTAATCGTTGATTTGTTAATTAGTCTAATGGCCGGTTCATGCTTCGACGGAGCCAGGGACAAGCTGGAAACAGCCCGTTTTTCCGTTTTCCCGGTTTTTGCTTGAACGCAGCAACTGACACGCGGAGAACGGAGAACGGATATTCAACTTTCGGCTGTTTACATAGTCCGCGGTACTGACCGGCTGAGGGCTACGATAGATAGATGGAGAAACGAAGTACCGGAGCAAGCGACAAGCAACGGAGAAAGAGACGAAAATAATGTTTGTTATTTAAAATAGATGATTTTTCCACAACTAAATATTTTTGCGAAATTTTTGGTAATTTGATAATTTGTGCGCCGCAGCCCCCACCCGCCACGCCAGAAACGCGTCTGTCCTGGACCTTTTCCTCACTGACTCGCCTGATTTTTCATTTGTTGGCTGCAGTGCCCCGCTGGGCACGTCGGACCATTGTCTGGTCACCGTGAAGCTAACGGATGTCTACGAACTGAATGCACGACCGCCCAAACTTGTGAGATCCTATAACAACGTTGACTGGTTAGGAATGAGGTCATTCCTGGCTGGTAGGCCCTGGTCTGCCGTTGTCAGCGGCTCTAGTGACAATGCTTGGTTCAACCTAGAGACTGAGATACTTCTGGCTATTGATCTCTTCGTCCCACTCAAAACCATCTCACCGTCACGCAGCAAGGGATTTTTTGACGCGGAGCTATACAGAGCGCTGAAGCGTAAACAGCTAGTTTAGGACAGATGGAAAAGGACACCATCCAGTAGTGTTGAGATTGGCCGAAATTTTCCTTGGTTGGCTTGGCTTGGCTTGGCCGGAGTTTGAAGTTGGCCGGCCAATTGGCCGTTGGCCGATGGCCGGCCATTGGCCGTTGGCCGGCCAACGGCCAATGGCCAACGGCCATTTGCGCGGGCCGTGGGCTGTTGGCCGATGCCCGGCCATTGGCCGTGGCCCCCCCAACGGCCAATGGCAAACGGCCAACTGGTTGGCCGATGGCCGGCCATTGGCCGTTGGCTGTTTCTTGGCCGTAAGCTATTGGCCGTTCTTTAGCTATATGTCAACGTTAACGAGCTGGAATTTACTATTTTTATTCGTCTACCGTGGTTAATTAGGCGTCAACCTAATTAAACTTTATTTCAATAGTACAATTTACAATATTTGCAATATAGTTTTTCCAAACATTCAGCTCCAACGCGCGATAACTCTGTTTCAATTTTGCTGGAGGACCGCAGTAGAGTGATGAGACGTTCACCGCCAGACAAATTTAAAAACTACGTTGTTAGCACACTTAAAATTTGCATGCAATTAGCAAATTTAATTGTAAAATAACGCTAATAACGATAAAAATTGTCAACATCTAAGTCAAAATCTGTAGTACTGTATCTAATGTAGCGTTTATACAGCAACATGTTTGCGATATTATGCAGCAAAATTAAGTTTTTCAACACAGTTAACGCACAAGATCAGTAAATTTGAGCTTGGCCAGCACTCGGCCATTGGCCAGCCAACGGCCAACGGCCAGCCAGTTGGCCGTTGGCCGTTGGCTGTTGGCCGGCCAACGGCCATTGGCCGGCCATCGGCCAACGGCCAACGGCCACCCAATTGGCCGTTGGCCATTGGCCGTTGGCCGGCCAACGGCCAATGGCCGGCCAAGCCAACTGGCCGAGATTTTTTCGGCCAACGGCCAATGGCTTGGCCGGCCAATGGCCGGCCATTGGCCAGCCATTGGCCGCACCGGCCAATGCACAACACTACCATCCAGTGAACTGCTTGACATTTACAAAGAAGCCAGAACAGATACAACATCCTGCTTAGGCAGAAAAAGCGTTAGGCTCATGCATCCTTTGTTGCCGAAAAAATCAGCGGGTGTAGGGGACGAAAGTGGTGGAATTTAGTCAATGATGTCCTGGTGCGTAATCCTAAATCTAACATAGGACCCTTGGAAATCAACAATACCGTGCTTGTGAGCCCTGCCGCCAAAGCCGAAGCTCTCAACTCTACTTTTGTCAGAAAAGCCAGGTGCCCTGATCCAGACAGGCCTGTTCCTCAGATTGCCCCGGAACCCAACCACGCCTTCAACACCTTGCGGTTCCGACCCCGTCGGGTTGCCAAAATCCTGCATGGCCTGGACACTACGAAATCTCCTGGCCTGAACGGCATTCCCACGGTTGTGTTGAAAATGTGTTGGCGTGAACTATCAAAGCCCATATCAGACCTATTCAACCTGTCCATGGAAACCGGTCTAGTCCCCGCTGCTTGAAAGTCAGCCAAAATAATACCGGTGTACAAAAAGTGCAGCCGGACTTGCCCTGACAACTATCGTCCAATTGCCCTGCTGCCAGTTGGGAAGCACACTCTCTGCTTTGCGAGACCAATATGGCTTCCGGAAGCATCGATCCACCCTTCACCTACTTTTCCGGATCACACAGTCGCTCACTAATGCAATAGACACTGGAAACGAGGGCCGAATTGTTGCCCTGGACATCAAACCGGCCTTCGACACGGTCTGGCATAAAGGTCTCCTCTGGAAACTGGCTCGCTGTGGAATCCAAGGCCCCTTACTGACCTGGCTACGCTGCTACTTGACCGACCGCTTACAGTCTGTATGGGTCGATGAAGACTCTTCCTCCTATCAGCCTGTGCTGGCTGGAGTCCCTCAAGGTTCTATCCTGGGTCGGCTGCTATTCCTCATCTGCATCAATGACTTAGCTGACGACTTGATCAATCCTGTCATTATGTTTGCGGTTGATATCACCGTCTACGTCCCTTTCGCCAAATCCGCCAGTCTTGTCGCCACCGATCTGCTGAACGCTGACCTACGTCACATTTCGAATTGGGGAAGGACCTGGCAAATTAACTTTAGTCCATCTAAATATAAAGATATGAATGTGAGCAGGTCCAAGCGCTCTGCAAATCTGCCACCCCTCAGGCTCGGTGATGAAATACTGGAGCAAGTCGATGCTATAAACCTGCTTGGCGCCACGATCACGTCTGACCTGAAATGGTCTGAACATATTCTGAACAAGGCAGCAACTGGGGCTAAACTTATGGGCATGCTGAGACATTCTGTTGGCTGGCTGTTTGAGCCGGCTAGAGCCCATATATACAAATCTGCTATTCGCCCCGCAGTCGAATACGTCGGTTACCTGTGGACTAACGCTCCCAGGTATGCGCTGGATTGTAAGGGAAGTAGGCATAGGAAAGATTGATAAGCCTGCAATGGGAGTTCAGCTGATGGTCCCGTGGTGTAGTGGTTAGCATGTATGCTCCGGAGTCAGAAGGGCCGTGGTTCGATCCCCGGCGAGACCAATTCTTTACTTTCAATGGTGAGTGAAAAGCTGAACCTCCCTCTTCCCTTCTCTCTTCTAGGTCCTGGTTTCGTGGGTACGAAGGTGCCTGACGCCTCCCGTTCGGGCTTGTCCTTGGTTTCTTCTTGGTCCACCAGCCCTGGTAGAAGCGCTACAGGATGCTATCGACTGCCTAGATCGTAAGGCATCCCGCTTAGCTCCTGAGTCCGCCTTAGACTCTATGTCCCATCGGAAGCAGGTTGCGGGCCTCTCAGTCTATCACCTGCTCGTTACCGGGACTGCACCCATCAGATGCGCGGCTCTACTGCCACCACTGCACCCCCGCGGCAGGCACCTCAGAACTGGCCACGAACAGGCCAGAATCGTGCCCAAGTCCAATACAAATCACCATCCCAACAGCTTCATCCCATTCGCTACACGCCTTTGGAACAGCTTGCCATGGGACATTGCTCTCTGGAGATGGATCCCAACACCTTCCGACGCAGAATACACCGTCACCTACTCAACAGCAACTGATCAGCCATGGCTGTCTTCATCTTAAAATATCTTAAAGTAGTAAGTATAATACCAGGAAGCTTTTATTGAGTGATTCAATAAGACAGACTGAACAAAACCTTAAAAAATTTACGCACAGAAGAATTTTGAGTAAACAAAAATTTGATTATTTTCTCGGTTTTCCGACCTACTTTCCGATTTACTGATTCGTTTTTCCGTTTATCCGTATCTCCGTTCACAGCTTACGTAAGTATGAACCGGTGATCTTCTTCTTTTGAACTGTTTCTTCGTTGTTCCGTTTATCCGTTTTCCGTTTCTCCGTTGGAGCATGACAAATGAAAATGGATGGGTGGTTACTGCAGGTACTGCGTATAATCAAGAGTACAGACAAGCGTCAAGCTCTTAGTTATTGGGCTTGGGGAAATGATCTGCACGAAAACGGCTGACCCCCCCCCCACAAATTAGCCCCATCACTTCAAAGAAATTCGCACGCTATGCTTGTGTGCTGAAGCTCGCATCAGAAGGTAGCTGGCCGTGTAGCCGAATGGTTAAGGTGCTCGTCTTCGGATCCGAAGGTCCGAGGTTCGATTCCCACCTTAGCCATAATGACGTTGCATTGTTTCCTTGAGCAAGAAACTTAGGTCACTGCTCCGCCGGTCGGATGAGGCGTTAAATTGGTGGGCCCGTGTGCTGCCTTGCTGGGGGTAGTGCACGCTAAAGAACCCTTAATCCACTTATCGTCAAGAGTAGGGCGCGGAGTCCCGGTGGAAGGTACCCCCATGGGATCGACCAGCACGCAAATGGGCCTACCTACCTCCTGCGAAGGAGTGCTAGGTGCAAAGGAGTCACGTCCTCAAAATGGTCATACCAAGGGTTTGCTTCTGATCCCACCCATCTGCGCTAGAGGCTTGGAGTGTCGAAAGACTTCGAAAGTCCTCTGCTTCTCGCAATGAGCACTTAATGGAGGCAGACAACCCGGAGCCGAAAGGCCAAGATGGGCTCTCTCCAGCTTCTCATTGTGTGGACAGCATCCAGGCGACATAGCGAGAGTCATACTAGATATGACTGATGGGGAGAAGCAATGGCTCCGCCACCAATATGCTTTGCGATTGGGCCCATAATTAGAGAGAGAGCTCGCATCAGACGCACATTGAATCAACTGATTAGTTGTGTTTTCAAGCTTTAGAACGTAGGCATAGCGTGCGAATTTCTTTAAAGTGATGGGTCTAATTTGTGGGGGGGGGGTCAGCCGTTATCGTGTAGATCATGTCCCCAAGCCTGATAACTAAGAGCTTGACGCTTGTCACACGCTTAGTTATTATGTACTTTTGATATAATTAATAAAGTGTTAAAAATATACCTAAAACTTATTATTTACCGCAGATTAGACTTAAGGTAGGTCATTTATTAGTTTGTTTAAACATATAATTATAATTTAGGTTAATGTAATGAAAAACTAATTCTATTACAGATTTGCAGCACTGTTTCTACTCTTTCCAATATTCAAAGAGTTGTTGCAGATTACACCTAGGAACAATTACACCTAGTTTATGCAACAATTCTAATATCATTACAAAAAGCAGAAAAAATGCTGCAAACTGTGGAAACAGTTTTTCAATACATAACCAAATTAATAAAAACTTAAAAGACACGCCTTTACTTTATATGCAAGCATGAGTTAGTGTAAAGTGGGACCCCGCCCATCGGCTGGGATTTCGTGGAGAGAAGCCCAAATTGCCCTTTCACCCATTTAGGCTTTGTTTTGTTCTTTGGTTAGACCAAAGAATTGTCAGTTTAAAGGCCATCTGAGTTTCCTGTTCTTGATAAGTACAGTTAGTGTTTCCAGCTTAGTTTTAACTGTTTCCCTTTGTTTCGGCTTCTGCTGAAAGTGCCCTAAGTACTGTTTTGGACATGTTTTGCTCAAAAGCTGTTGTCTGAATCCCGTGGGTGGAAGGGGAGTGGATGCAGTGGACTGTGCAGTGGCTTTAATTTTGCTAATAGCATCGAACTAAAGCTAAGATAGAGTTCTTTTGTGGCCTAAAGGCTTCGTTTCGAGAGAAAAGTGCAACAGCAGATTAGGTAGAGCTCAAAGTTAGTCCCATCTTAATCATCGTCTGCCCTACTGGCACAAAGAATTGTGCATTAAGGGGACACATTATTAGGGCTTTTGTCTGTAACATGTTCTCTACAGTACTAGGTAGCATAAGGTTAGGTTAATGTGAAAACGGGTAAAAGCTAGTCTTCTTGGATATCCACCCTTGTTTGTGAGGGTTTTCTTTCTGGACAAGGTTCTGCTTCTTATTAAGATAATCTATTTTTGACCAAACTTTTATCTTGGCTAGATGACTGACTAATTATTACATGAGGCTGTTGCTTGCGGCTTTTCTGGAAAGAGCTAGATAGGGCCTCTGATATGTTAATGTAATGTGCTGAAGTTGCTCGACCCTTAGTTGCTGATTAGTGCTCTAATCCTGTTCGAGGAAGTCAGGCGGGCGTTGTGTTTACATTGGCTGAACCAGTGCAAACCTGTTTCACTCATCTAAGTGAGGCTAATGTTAAGTTGACTTGCACAGCCTAGGCCTAATGATGAGCTAAGGTTTATGCTAAATTTATTCTGAGCCTGTCGTTAGAGTAGGTGATGGTTAAAAAGGTCATCAGTTTGCCTGACTTGGCTCTATAAATTACTTCTTTCTTAGCAGGTAGTCCTCAGAATCGAATTAGATTTTCTGTCTTGCGACGTTTTGTTATCAGTGGTTATCAGCTATCAGCGTGTTGGCCAGCGCCAGATAAAGTCATCAGGAACAGAGGTAACACTGTAGTTTTATTCTGGAGCAGTAAGGATTAGGAGTCGGAGCAGCGCGCACACCGTCGCCGTGCAGCTTCCACCGAAGGAAACATTATAATTAGGGTAATTTGTTTTTCCTTCTAAACGTTAGACGTATTAATATGGTTCAGCTTTATGATCAAATCAAGGCTGATCACAAATACGAATCTTTAGGATCCGATAAGCTGACTTATTCGTGTTATGCAGAGCTGCTGTCGCTGTGGGGTGAATTAATAGTAGAGGTAGAGTGTGAGATAAATTATTTATAGAGAAATTAGGGATAGTCCCGCCCGCAGTAGCTAATGCGTATGTGTGTAATGTGTTTGTGCAATGTATACGAGAATGTGTAAAAGAACTTTTCTGTGGTGAGTGAACTACATACCAAGACCGTCCTAGCTGCAAGGTGTTTACGGAACGCATTGATCACTGCTGGAAAATGTGCACCTAGGATATTGCTATTCAGACTGAATGCAGATATAAGTTATTCAGTATCGATCCAGTTTAACTAAGCTGAGCCTAGCTTGGATAAACTTCACAGGAATTAATTTGCGGATGCTTCCACCCTTTATTGACAAACTAATACGTTACTCCACTAAAGTGACAGCAAGCTGCATGACTTTTAATAATTTATAGGACATTTATAGCACAATTGTGACACATTGACAGCACAATTCTTTTTGGATCTTTTCAGAATACCTAACCCTAAGCCCAGATTCCGCAAAACTCGACCAAATGAGCCGAAATTTTGGCATGGGTACGTTTTCAACCACGCTGAGTTCACATATCGCAAAATTTTTCGATTTCGCGAAATTCCATTTGTTTCGATTCGCAAGGGACCAGGGGAACCGAAAAAAGAGGTTCTCGAGGTCTCAACAGAACACGAATCTGAAGTTCGTTATTCGATTCAGCTTTTCGTTAGCTCAGTATAGAATCGAAAACTCTGATTTCAGATTCGTGTTTTGCGACCTCGAAAACCCCTGAATACAATTGTTCAGTAAAATCGAAGACAAAAAATTCTGTCTCCCCTTGCTCCCCCTTACGAATCAAAAAATCTATTTTCGCGAAATCGAAATATTTTGCCATATTTGAACTCACCGTGGCCGAAAACATACCCATATCAAATTTCATCTCATTTGGTCAAGTTTTGCGGAATGTGAGACGGGGGGGGGGGGGGGGGGTTTGCTTCAGCTTAATAAACATGGATCTTAATAAAATTTTGCTTCCTCAAAATCTAAGAATTGGCTGTAATTTTGAAACGGTTGCACATTTTATTTATTGATTTCGCACTAACTCATTCAGTTTGCGTTATGGTGCATGCCCCCTCTTTCTTGGCATGCAACACATTATATGCAGTGCATCTGGCATCTGTGCGAATGGAAGACATATGGACAATTTCACAGAATTTTGCAAGTTTGCAAGTTCAAGTTCCAAGTACTCGCACTTGAAGCGCAAGCTCAAGTTGTCAGTATTAAATAAAAGTTTCCCCACGAATTGCGAAATTAGCTAAGCAAGTTGTCAGACTTGAGAACTTGTTGTAATCGCATATATAACAAGAAAGTTTAAAAATTCGTATAAAATTCAAAATTGAAAATTTAAAATTTATACTGTAATGTATTTGAAAATTTAAAATTCATACTGTAATGTATTAAGTATTAAAATTAAACTATAATCAATTAATTAAAATATATCTTAATTAAATTAAATCTTAAAATTCTAATTTGAGTTCCAAAAATATACATCCAATAATCCAAGAAAGTTGCATTTTCAGTTTCAAAGACTGGAAGAACAAATTCAGTAGATATTTTTGTGCCAAGTTGTGTCAACTCTCAACCATACCGCTTTTAACGGATAAGTTGATTTTGTATTTTTCTTGTTAACAAAAGCTTAGTCCATAGAGTCTATTGGTTGGCTCACTATCCTAGAAAATTTGACAGCTTCACCAATTTTAATAATTCCCTAAAGTTAGGCATTTGTGTGCCGTACGCAGTAAAATTGGTGTGCAAGATGTATTTGACAATGCAAATGCTACTTTAAAATAACCTTCATCTTTGCTTTTTTGAAGAGGAGAACCCGGATCGCCGGATCGGATCGGATCGACCGATCCAGCACCCGGATCGAATCGGATCGAATCGGATCGGATCGGATCGAGAAATAATTTTGGTGGATCGGATCGACAAATAATTTTGTTGGATCGGATCGACAAATAATTTTGGTGGATCGGATCGGTTAAATTTTTTAGTGTCGATCCGATCCGATCCACATCACTGGTCTATATTTACCGTAAATATGTTCAGAACAGGTTCATTTTGCACAAAATTCTTGCTTGTTGTGCGATATATCGACTTCTTCACGTCACAAATTGTCCATTTGTTTGAAAACAGTCGCAACTTATAATTCAAGGACTGTTACAGGACACGAGAAATTGTGCAGAAAACTGCCAAATGGCATTAAATGACTGCAACATTTTCGTGCACTGTCAGTTGAAGTATATATTTACTGCGGTTCACCGCTTCACCACAACTTAGCGAATTCCGAGTCGACAATTACACGCCGACAGTGTTTAAATAAAATAAAAATAGGTTTGTGTTAAATCTGTCACATGCTGTCCTTACTTTTACTTCCTACCTACATACCTATGTAACTAAATTCTTGACATGGAGTTTACTACAGAAAATATACTCCGAAATCCCTGCCCTACGCCGGAGTAAGCAACTTCTGCAGCAACAATCTTTGAAAACCTGATTTTTGCTGCCTGCAACTTCGCTGCAATTCAAGTGCAATCCGCTCCTACTATATCCATTAGATTGCTTTGGAAACAAACTAGTGATTTTCCGGTTTTATGTGACCATATTTAAGGCAAAACTTGCTTAACAGAAAGTAGAAAATGCACTATCGTCTGAAACAAGTGCACACTCCACAATTTAACGTTTGCGGGGTCTAAATTTGTTTAACAGTTCATTCTTAACAGAATTTGAAGAAGACAATTTTCTTTTGTGCGGTTATATATACGTGCTATCTGTGTGCAAGAATTTTCTGTGAAAATGTGTCCGACATCACGATGTTCAATGATTCGATTATACAAGGTAGGTGAACTAGAGAAGCCTAATTTTAATTTTTAAATTTCTCAATTAATTTCTGTAAAACCTAAATCCTGAATTTTTTTTTGATTTCAGTAGGCCGAATTTGAATTTGAATAATCTAATTAGTGAGATTGCCTTCCACGTCGGAAAGCTGTTCTGTGTTATACTTGCAGATATATTTTTTGCTTTTATATTTGTATAAACTGTGGCAATATATTATGCTTAGATTCGTGTATTATATAACAGAGATTACGTAAGTGGCAGGGGTCATATGAAAAATTTGCCTCCCGAAGGAAAAGGATGTCTTTAAGCCATCTTTAAGCGCTTGTTCCAAAGGACCTTCAAAATCGTAGAGCTTGATTTATGAGCCACTGTCGTGCTCAAGTTGTGCTGCGTTTATTAGTCTAACGGCGTTAAGCAATTTTACTGTGGCTGCTCCAGTAAAACGTAAAGTGAAAACGTTTGACAAAGTTCGTTCGTGACTAATCTTTTCATTTTACTCCCTCCTTTGTTCCTTTATTGCAGTAAGTTAAAAAGAAATGGTTCGCAATCATCAATCTTAACAAACGTGAGCATTTCAATTTATATAGAAAGCTGTAGAACATTCGTGGGCTAGATGTTTCCTCACCGGATGGGTTGCGATATTGGGGCGTCTTCTGAAAACCACCATAGAAATGGATTAATAATTTGGCAAGTAGTAATCATTGGGTTACAGCGCAATAGTAACTGACGTGGTTAGCGTAGCCTCTCCTTTCACTTCCAGTCCCCACTGCCTAGCTTTGCAAGCTCTACAGTTTTCTTAGAACTTTTTGCAAGAGCCGTTAAAGTTGACCAACTTTTGCGGGGGTCGGAGGAGCGCTGACTTCTATAGCATTCTTTTGTGTGTATACATACAGTGACATGTGAGTCTGAATTGAAGATGAATGAACGGGTTAAACTCTTATGTAAGTGTCGGTATATACTCCAAGCCTTTTTCAAGAAACAATGTTAAACGACTTAAGTTTAGCTACTTAACAATTTAGCTAAGAACCATTTCAGAAAGCGTAAAAGCAAGATTGTGTTCATCTTAATTTTGTTTTATCCTAGGCTATTCTTCCATGTACAGTATGCTGTCATATAGTATATGTAATTGCCTGGAAATATTTAATTTTAGTTAGGCTATTTGTTTGCTGCTTATTTTGTTTTTGTTTATTATATTTTTGTATTTGTTATTTGTTTATTTTCAAGATAACTGTCGTAAGTGACGTAACTTTAAGATCATGTGAACGTAAACTTTCTTTCAGTATTCATTACCTAAATTGGTCCTTTCTATCGGTGAAGGGGAGACTGGTTCAGATGCTTATGGGGTTCCATTTTTGGGTCATTTCTTTTTACTTTCTCTGATCTCGCTGATTTTAGTGTCCAAATGGTATTGTATATTGTATATTTTAATGAGTTTTAAAAGTAAAGTCGTAAGTACACGTAAGGCTTCAACTTTGAGGTGAACTTAATTCACAACCGTACTACTTACAACTTAAATTTAAAACACATTAAAATATACCACTTGAACAATAAAATATAGAAATCAGAGAGATCAGTGAAGGTCGAAAAATGATTCAAAAATGACCCTCCCCTAAGTACGAGGTCAGCCGGCCTGGGGAGGGGGTCTTTCGAATTCAACTATACAAAGTTTGCTTTGCATCCAAAGCTTTTGTGTGCACGCTGCACAAACTTGTGTCCTAGGAGGTCCTTGGCTTCAATTTCATCCTGCACACTTTTTCGAATCATCTTTCATTGCTGACTTTATCATATATAATGCCTTAGCAGTTTTTAACACAATTCCATGATTTTATCATTCAATCAGTCATTGATCCTGTGATTCAAGATAAACTTATCGTATAATTTTCTATTCTGATATATACACCATCCGATTTGGCTTGATGACATGTTGCATTCTTTGTATTTCGTTGATTTATAACTCAGCTTCGATTAAGTATCCAGCTTCTAAACAATACAACAGTTTAGTATTAATTCCAACTAGAATTTAGTCTGAATAGGCCTGGTCATTGATAATCCTTCGACAGACGATTAATTGAGGCCTACCTACAGTTGAACACAGCATTTATTTTTATGAAGGTCAAATATGTAATAAATTCAAAGTGTCTCTTACGTAATTGCTGAGCTTTTATTATTCTTCAGCATAGAACTGGGCTAGAGTAAATGTGAGGTGCATTCGGTCTGGAGATTGAATTCCAACTTAGACGACTAAACGGCGCCGGTTGGTGCTATCCCCGAGAGCTGAAGTCAGGAGAGCCAGCCAAGTCAAACGTTGACTGCTTTTGTGTGGTGGGAGTGGGAGGTAAAGTTCAATGGTCCGAGCAATGATTCCGTTTCATGTCGCGTGCAAATATATCGCGCAAATGGCCGCCATGTTCTTATCCAGTGCAAACCAGTTTTCGCAACGAAACTGGCGTGCAAACGCCCTTAACTGCAGAA
>JASAND010023157.1:0-28681 GCA_030248195.1 Trissonchulus latispiculum
GGTCGGGAGCCTGCTTCTTGGAGGATTCGGTTCATAGACAGTTGTCAGTTCCTCATGGCTTCATTGGATACCTTGGTGTGTAACCTTCAGGACGTCCAACTGAAAATACTGACCTCTAATTTTCCTGATCCTTCCAAGCGGTCCTTATTAACGCGCAAAGGAGTGTATCCATATGACTATATGGACTGCTGGCTGCGATTTGATGAAACTGGACTCCCACCCAAGGACGCATTCTACAGTCATCTAACAGATCAGGACATTTCTGGTATTGACTATGAACATGCCGTTAAGGTGTGGCAAAGCTTTAATTTACAAACACTTGGTGGATATCATGATTTGTATTTGTTAAATGATGTATTACTACTGGCTGATGTGTTTGAGAACTTTAGAGCCTTTTGTCTTCAGCATTATGACTTGGATCCTATCCATTACATTACATTACCTAGTTTTGGATGGGATGCTTGTCTTAAACTGACAGACATCAAGCTGGAGCTTCTCAAAGACAACAATCAGTACATGTTTTTTGAACAGGGTATTCGTGGAGGTGTTGCAATGATTTCTCATCGTTATGCCAAAGCGAATAACCCATATTTGGATGTATATGATAGTTCATTACCAACAACGTATATCTTATATCTGGATGCTAACAATTTATATGGGTGGGCTATGAGTCAAAAACAGCCTTGTGCAAACTTTCATTGGCTTTCACAATCGGAAATTGAGAAAATTGAGTGGTCTACAGTTGATGTGGACGGGGAGGAGGGATATGTTTTAGAAGTTGATCTGGGGTATCCAAAAGATTTCCACCAACTGCACAACGGTTATCCGCTTGCTCCTGAGAAATTGATGATCTCTGATGATATGTTGTCACAATACTGTAAACAGCTGAAAGCAGATCTCAATGTAGCTGATTCAAAGGTGCACAAGCTCGTGCCAAATCTTTACAATAAACAAAAATATATTATCCATTTTCGTAGCCTAAAACTTTATCTATCATTGGGCCTAAAATTAGAGAGCGGAAACAGTCTCATCGTGTCGCCGCTTTTCGGCAATCTGCATGGATGCATAAATATATTAGATTCAACACTGAGATGCGCAAGGCTGCTAAGAATGATTTTGAAAAGAATTTGCTTAAATTGTTAAATAACTCCGTGTTTGGTAAAACTATGGAGAATGTACGCCAATCATAGGTTAACGCGGAGGGGGGTCTGGGGGGGTCCAAGCCCCCCCCCCCCCAACACGGACAAGGTACAAGCCCTATCGCCGTCGGGGACAAGGGGTAACGAAAAAATGGCCAATGGGTAGGCAAAAATAGCCGGAAAAAATTAGTTTTTACACTAAAATTTCAGAAAATCTCCGGCTTCGCCGGAATTCTATGTTTAATTTTTCAGGAAAATTGGGAAAAATTTCTAAATTTTTTTAAAAAAAATGAGGATTTCTTGCAAATTTAGATAAAAATTAGCAAATTTTAATAAAATTAGCGTTAATTTTTCGAAAAATTTTACAAATTTAATCTTAAGGTACAATCCCCCCTGAAAGTTTTCGTTCAAGGTACAAGCCTCCTCAAACTTTTCTGGGGACAAGCCCCCCCCCAGGACCCGACCCTATGTTAATGTATGACGCCAATATATAAATGTGGAACTTGTATGTGATCAGGCTCGATTCAGCAAATTGGTATCAAATCCTCGTTTTGAGCGGGCAACTGCTTTTAATGAGGACTTGGTAGCAGTCTGCATGAGTCGGGCGACGGTCGAGCTCAATAAGCCTATCTATGTTGGGTTTAGTGTGCTTGACTTGTCAAAGCTGCTCATGTATGATTTTCACTACAATTATATTGTTCCGAAATATAAAAATAAATGTAAATTGTTGTTTACTGATACTAATAGTTTATGTTATTTTATTGAATGTAACGATGTATATAAAGATATGTCTATTGATGCAAATTTATTTGACTTTAGTGACTACCCTTCCGATCATTTTTTGTTTTCCACAACCAATAAAAAGGTAATGGGGAAAATGAAGGATGAGACGAATGGTAGTCCTATATCTGAGTTTTGTGGTTTGCGGGCTAAAATGTACAGTATTTTGTGTGGTGGGGAGGCTAAACAGAGGGCAAAGGGGGTTAAAAAGTATGTTGTGAAAAGGTATCTTAGTCATACTGATTATGTTGAAACACTGTTTGATAAATCTCTTCGTCGAAATGTAATGAATATGATTAGAAGAGATAAGCACCAACTATTCACCTTGACTTCAAATAAAATTAGCTTATCAGCTTTTGATGATAAGCGTTACATTTTGGACGATGGGATTAGTAGTTGTCGCATGGTCATTGTGATATTGTTTAGTTTGTTGTCAATAAAGAAACAGCAGAGTTTTGTCTTTTTATTGGATAGGACAAGTCTAACATAACAAAACACAGTACAACCTATATATTCAATATAAATATTCACTGTCCTGTTGTTCATTCAGGAATGAGAGTAGCAGTTGATGAGTAGAGCAGTATTTAGCTCCATCTCTCAGGCCTGGACTGTAACTATTGCTTTCGTCACATCTTGTATCTTGGAATCTCCAAGGTACTTGCCTCATCTATCATGAACAAAAATGAAGGCATTAGCTATGATCGCAAACTTACCTCAGTGGTGTTGCATGTGTAGAAAAGTAGATTAACGAAACTGGTATAAACTGGTTATATTGTAGTAGTGTGCTGATGTTGGAAAGAAGTCTAAGTTGCCACAAAATTTTTAATAAGTTCTATTTTAGGGACATAATGTAGTATATTAATGGGTGAGGCAGCGCCACCAGCGCCGCTTGTGCCACTGCACCAGAACCCCCATTTTTATACTACTATCGTTTTAAAGCTTATAATCAGCAAATTCATATGAGCTTACGAAACTAGCAAAATTATTAAAAAAATTAGCAAACATTTTCTGACATAACGGCTAAGTATAGACCAAAAGTTTTTGAACATTGCCTTTTCAAAACTGCGGAACCAGAAAAAATTTCTTTTTGCGCTATCATAGAGAGGACATATGGGCCGAGGGACGTTTTTGGGGTTTTGCTCAGTATCATTCAACGGTTGAGAAATTTCGCAAAACGCACGGAAGCACTAAATTTTTAAACTTTGCATTGCACTAAATTTTCTCGAAACTGTGAACGTTTTAGCCAAAACCAAGAAAAACGTCCCTCCGCAACAGTACGAATTTCCACTTTGCCGAAAATCTCCGGAATCTGTTTTTGAGAAATCGATGTTCAAAACAAAATAACCGTAGTTTTGCCAAAATGGTTTTCCGGCCAAATCTCAAGCTGAACGCAATAAAGTCTGGCTAATAGGGATTCATAAAATGTACATTAGGACGCTGTATCGATTGAGTATAAATGGAACAAAATTGTTCGCAAGGTTTGGCAGTAATTTTGAAAAAACTGATTTCCTCGAAAATGGCCATTTTTTGACCCTCAAAATGGTTTTTTGTTTATACCAAGAGTTAATAATAGCAAGAGTACGACACCATACCCTTGCTAGTGTAATTGGCCTGTCATATGCTCGGAACATTAAGGCCGAAATCTCGGGGGTGGTCACGGTTACTGTTAACCACGTGTTTATATGCGGTTGAACTAAAATGAATCTGATTGGCTAACCCCCTACCTTATGTCAAAAATACGTGTATAAGGTGACCCCCCCCCGAGATCTCGGGGGGCTCAGCTTAACGTTGTTAAGCGTGTGTTTATATGCGTTTGAACTGAAATGCATTTCATTCGTTAGCTATCGTAACCCTCACCAGTGCGGGAGACTAGGAGACTTTTAAGCTAAGCGAACTGACCAATCAACGAATACATTTCATCACATTACATTTCATTTTATCAGCATTTCAACCATTCTACTTTACACATTACAATTGCAGTAAATTATCTTTGGTACTCGCTTGACAGGGACAACTATGATATGGATAGCTTCCAAATGTCTGCAGTTCCCACAGTGAATACTACCGCCTACAGTACGATTTTAAGAGCACGGATGCAGTGTTTAGAATTAAACTGTCTTTGTGAATATCAAGATGAAAAAAGCAAATTTAGAAATTACGATGTCTAATTTCTGTGGAGATATAGGCCCGTATTCATAAAACGCTGGTATCCATACCAACGTATCCATACAACTGGTATGGATACCAGTGGTTAGAAAACCAATTGGTTACTTTACCGAATTCACAAAGCTCTGGTTTCCTAACCATGGTATGCATACCTGTGGTATGGCGGAAAAAGGAAAAGCCCTTTCATGTTTAACAGTGGTATGCATACCACTGGTATCCTTCTCCTTCGAATGAATAGGATACCAGTGGTATGCCTTATAATAGGCTGCAGTCAAATAATTAGAAAAACTAAGCGATTATGAATTAATTAAACAATTATATTTAAAACTAGTTTAAAACTGTTATGTTTGTTTTGATTTATATGCAGGAATAAATATTAGGGAACTTATGCAGTTTGATTTTTAAGCCAGTAAAGACATAATACACAGCTTTGATATGATTAGGAAACTGTGGAAATGTCTTATTTTCACCTAAATAATAATTAAAAACCTTCAATTCATTTATTACAGCCCATACTCAGGTGTAAAACATGTGTCAAACCACCTCCAACGGTGGTTTGCAATTTTAACCATTGGTATGGTACCAACCGTATGGTACCAATGGTTAAAATGTTTTATGAATTCGCTGTTTGCCTGCAAAACCACTGGTTAACCACTGGTACCCCTTCTTCCATACCAGTGGTATGGGTACCAACGCTTTATGAATACGGGCCATAATTAGCTTTAACTGTAATTGGGCATTTTTGTTTGGAAATTCGCCTTCTATACGCTACAGTGCAATCATTTTGCTGTGAAACTGGTAAGAAATAAAGTCAGTCCTACTCTTGACCAGGATTGAAAATTATGCGCTCGAGATTAACTCGAGGTTGAGTTAATCTCAAACTTTTGTTGGTGCAACGCTCTTCCAGATAACCTCAAGCTAATCTCGAGCTAAGCACAAGGTAATCTCAACCTCGACCTTATATTGGTTGGTGCAAACCGGTGTGAAAGGGGCAGTTGGGATAAGGTGTTTTCTATGGAAATGGCTGCCCTTAAAGGGGTAGTTGGGATAAGAAGTTTTCAGCTTAAAAACATTTTACAGTTCCACAAACATTCTTTTTGCTAATGCAATCAAATTTAAGTCACACTTTTAGCCATATCTCAAGATCCACAGAAGCTAGAATTGCTAGCCAAAAAATGACCACTTTCTGGCCAAATTTAGCAAACTTTTTGTGTCCAAAATTGCTGGGGGAGGGTTCGGGGGTTGTAGCCGAAAGTTGGTGTAGGGTTTGTCAAAAAACTCGGGGGGGGGGGGTAAATTATAGGTGTTATAGGGGGGGGGGGGGGGGGGGACCCCTCCCCCAAATGGAGGGGTCGCCAATTCTCCCCCCTAAAATTTGTCTACCCCTCCCCCCAAACATAGGTGTATATACCAGGCTACAGTTTGCCCCCTGTGAGACCCCCCCCCCCACGGAGAGGCCCGTGTGCTTGGGGGGCACCCCCCCAGACCTGAGCTCACCCCCCCCCCAGAATCCGAATTTTTCCAGTAAAAAAAAAATCCATTTTCGGCGGCCTTCGGCCACCCTTCGCTTCACCCCCCCCGAACGTCCCCTCCGGCCCATGTCTGGCGCCAGACCCCCCATCCCCCCGACCCGGAGGGGTAAGGTGGGGGGGTACCCCCGAACTTTTTTTTGGGGGGGGGTCGGCCCCCCACCCCCCAACTGGGGGAGGGGGGGGGGTAGTCGCGCCGAAGGCGCGAAAAACGGCCAAAAATTGGGTATTTTAGAGTAAATTTTGCAAAATTTTTGGCTTAAAGTGTCTATTATTGCGAGGAGTACACATTTTAAACTGTATTATGAACTTTCTGACTCATTATTGACCTTATTTTGGACTTGGAAACATGTTGGCAATCAAGTTTTTGAGTTTAAAACCATGTCTAATGTCAAAATCACTTCATAGTTGAATGTTCATTGGCATTAGAAACGGCTGAAAATGCGATTTTTGGCATAAAAATTGAAAAATTTTTTGGGGGAGGGTTGTGGGTGTCCTGGGGGGCCCCCCTCGAAAATTTTTCTTACCCCTCCCCCAAATCGATTTTTTCGACCCCCCCACCTCTTTTTTGCCAAACCCCCCTCCCTACGTTTTTTCAAACCCCCACCCCCACTTTTGTCGCCAGCCACACCTAACATTTTGAGGAGGCATGCCCCCCCCCAAGGAATCTTATGTCCGGCCCCCGTATGGAAAAACCCTAAAATGTACCCTGACTCCTGACTGGCGATACCCATAGGTGTACCTGGGGGGGGGGGTGTGGGGGGAACCCCACCCCCAAAAGGAAAAGTGCCCACCCCAACCACGAAGATTTGGAGGCAGTCCCCCCCCCCCCCCCCCGCCCAAATGGCCAAATCCCAGACCCCACCCACCCAATTTTTTTTTTTTTTTTTTTTTTTTTTTCCCCCCCCCCCCCCCCCCCCCCCACCCCCCCCCCTCAAAATTTTAGGAATTTTGCCTCATAATTAGTTAAATTTCGAAATTTTTTGGAAAAATTCGTACTTTTTGCAAAAACTCCAGGTTTTTAAGAATAAATGTGCAAAAATGAAGAAATAGTTTTGATTTTTAGTTGGAAATAACACTTTTTAGCAAATTTTCTTTTTTCTTTAGCAGCTTTTTCTAAATTTTTGACCAAAAAATTTTTTACCCCCCCAAATTCGATTTTTCCTGACCCCACCCCACCTCAAAACGGTTGACCCCACCGGCCCACCCTAATTTCGGCTACCCCCTCCTCCATAGGTGTAACGGAGATTTGGGGTGGGGGGTCTAAAACTTGATTGTCCAGGTGTTTCTAAGTTCAAAAGAAGGCTAATATTCAGTCAAAAAGTCCATAAAACTATTAAAAACGTGTATTTCTCGCAATAACAAGTATATACTTTAGGCCAAAAATTTGGACTTTTTGAAAGTTTTTGCAAAATTTACCCTAAAAATACCCTATTTGTGGCCATTTTTCGCGCTTTCGCACTATCCCCCCCCCCCCCCGGTTGGGGGGACGTCCCCCTCCCCAAAAAAATTTCTGGGGGGTTTGAAAAATGCTTGGGGGGCTACCCCCCCCAACCCCCCCCCCCCCCCCACCCATAGGTGAACCAGGCTACAGTTTGCCCCTGTGAGACCCCCCCCCCCCACGGAGAGGCCAGACCCCCCTCCCCCCTCCCCGACCTCAACTACTTTCCCCCAAGCCGAGCTCAAACCCCCTCCCCCTAAAATTGGGTCGAAACCAGGTAAAAAATGCAAAATTTTTGAAAAATTTTTTTGCAATTTCTGAAAATTTTGAAAAAAATTCGAAAAAATCGCTATAAATCACATACCAAGAGCTAAAGATGGTTATTTATCGCAATTAAAACGGAAGATACGCAATTATAAACCTCACTCTGGCCTAATTTAGGCATATTTTAGCACAAATTTGTCAATTTTCAAGCCTTATTTTTCGCACACGAAAACTATCGACAAACTTTTGAGTATGTTTTATGTACTGTACATCGAAAAAGGAGCATTTTTAGCTAAAAAAACTTGGGTACAGTTTAGGGGGGGTAGTTGAGGTCGGGGGAGGGGGAGGGGGAATCTGGCCTCTCCGTGGGGGGGGGGTCTCTGGGGGCAAACTGTAGCCTGGTTCACCTATGGGTGGGGGGGGGGGAGGGGAGCCCCCAACCGTTTTCAAACCCCCCCAGAAATTTTTTTGGGGGGGGGACGTCCCCCCCCACAACCGGGGGGGGGGGGGGGGATAGTGCGAAAGCGCGAAAAATGGCCACAAATAGGGTATTTTTAGGGTAAATTTTGCAAAAACTTTCAAAAAAGTCCAAATTTTTGGCCTAAAGTATATACTTGTTAGTGCGAGAAATACACGTTTTTAATAGTTTTATGGACTTTTTGACTGAATATTAGCCTTCTTTTGAACTTAGAAACACCCTGGACAATCAAGTTTTAGACCCCCCACCCCAAATCTCCGTTACACCTATGGAGGAGGGGGTAGCCGAAATTAGGGTGGGCCGGTGGGGTCAACCGTTTTGAGGTGGGGTGGGGTCAGGAAAAATCGAATTTGGGGGGGTAAAAAATTTTTTGGTCAAAAATTTAGAAAAAGCTGCTAAAGAAAAAAGAAAATTTGCTAAAAAGTGTTATTTCCAACTAAAAATCAAAACTATTTCTTCATTTTTGCACATTTATTCTTAAAAACCTGGATTTTTTGCAAAAAGTTCGAATTTTTCCAAAAAATTTCGAATTTTTACTAATTTTGAGGCAAAATTCTCAAAATTTTGAGGGTGGGGTCTGGCAAAATTGGGTGGGTGGGGTCTGGGATTTGGCCATTTGGGCGTGGGGGGGTCTGCCTCCAAAACTTCGAGGGTGGGGTCGGCACTTTTCCATTTGGGGGAGGGGTTCCCCCCAAACCCCCCCCCCCAGGTACACCTATGGGTATCGCCAGTCAGGAGTCAGGGTACATTTTAGGGTTTTTCCATACGGGGGCCGGACATAAGATTCCTTGGGGGGGGGGGCATGCCCCTCCTCAAAATGTTAGGTGTGGCTGGCGACAAAGTGGGGAGGGTGGGGGTTTGAAAAAACGTAGGGAGGGGGGTTTGGCAAAAAAGAGGTGGGGGGGTCGAAAAAATCGATTTGGGGGAGGGGGTAAGAAAAATTTTCGGGGAGCCCCCCCGGGACACCCACAACCCTCCCCCAAAAAATTTTCGAATTTTATGCGAAAAATCGCATTTTTCAGCCGTTTCTAATGCCAATAAACATTCAACTATGAAGTGATTTTGACATTAGACATGGTTTTAAACTCAAAAACTTGATTGCCAACATGTTTTTCCAAGTCCAAAATAAGGTCAATAATGAGTCAGAAAGTTCATAATACAGTTTAAAATGTGTACTCCTCGCAATAATAGACACTTTAAGCCAAAAATTTTGCAAAATTTACTCTAAAATACCCAATTTTTGGCCGTTTTTCGCGCCTTCGGCGCGACCTACCCCCCCCCCCTCCCCCAGTTGGGGGGGCCCAAAAAAAAAAGTTCGGGGTACCCCACCCCCACCTTACACCTATGGGTAGGGGGGAAGGGGGTCTGGCGCCCAGACATGCCCAGGAGGGGAAGTTCTGGGGGGGTGAAGCGAAGGGTGGCGGCGAAGGCCCGCCGAGAAAACCGGATTTTTCCGGTTTTTTACTGGAAAAATCCGGATTCTGGGGGGAGTGAGCTCAGGTCTGGGGGGAGGTGCCCCAAGCACACAGGCCTCTCGGTGGGGGGGGGGTCTCACAGGGGGCAGGCTGTAGCCTGGTATATACACCTATGTTTGGGGGGGAGGGTAGACAAATTTTAGGGGGAAGGTGGCGACCCCTCCATTTTGGGGGAGGGGGTCCCCCCCCCCCCCCCCCCCCCCCCGATAACACCTATAATTTACCCCCCCCCAAAGTTTTGACAAACCCTACCCCAACTTTCGGCTACAACCCCCGAACCCCTCCCCCAGCAATTTTGGACACAAAAAGTTAGCTAAATTTGTGCCAGAAAGTGGTCATTTTTGGCTAGCAATTCCAGCTTCTGTGGATCTTGAGATATGGCTAAAAGTGTGACTTAAATTTGATTGCATTAGCAAAAAGAATGTTTGTGGAACTGTAAAATGTTTTTAAGCTGAAAACTTCTTATCCCAACTACCCCTTTAAGGGCGGCCATTTCCATAGAAAACACCTTATCCCAACTGCCCCTTTCACACCGGTTTGCACCAACCAATATAAGGTCGAGGTTGAGATTACCTTGTGCTTAGCTCGAGATTAGCTTGAGGTTATCTGGAAGAGCGTTGCACCAACAAAAGTTTGAAGATTAACTCAACCTCGGAGCTAATCTCGAGCGCACTATTTTCAATCCTGGTCAAGGTAGGACTGACTTTATTTCTTTTACCAGTTTTACGGCAAAATGATTGCACTGTAGCGTATAGGAGGCGAATTTCCCAAATCAAAATGCCCAATTACAGTTAAAGCTGAGTATAGCCCGTATTCATAAAGCGTTGGTACCCATACCACTGTAATATGGAAGAAGGGGTACCAGTGGTTAATATGATGGTTTTGCAGGTAAACAGCGGATTCATAAAACATTTTAACCATTGGTACCATACAGTTGGTACCATACCAATGATTAAAATTGCAAACCACCGTTGGAGGTGGTTTGACACATGTTTACCTGAGTATGGGCTGTAATAAATGAATTGAGAGGTTTTTAATTATTATTTAGGTGAAACTAAGACATTTCCACAGTTTCCTAATCATATCAAAGCTGTGTATTATGTCTTTACTGGCTTAAAAATCAAACTGCATAAGTTCCCTAATATTTATTCCTGCATATAAAATCAAAACAAACATAACAGTGTTAAACTAGTTTTAAATATGATTGATTATTTAATTAATAATCACTTAGTTTTTCGAATTATTTGACTGCAGCCTATTATAAGGCACTACACTGGTATCCTATTCATTCGAAGGAGAAGGATACCAGTGGTATGCATCTGCTGTTAAACATGAAAGAGCTTTTCCTTTTTCCGCCATACCACAGGTATGCATACCATGGTTAGGAAACCAGAACTTTGTGAATTCGGTAAAGTAACCAGTTGGTTTTCTAACCACTGGTATCCATACCAGTTGTATGGATACGTTGGTATGGATGCCAGCGTTTTATGAATACGGGCCTATATCTCCACAGAAGTGGAGACATCGTAATTTCTAAATTTGCTTTTTTCATCTTGATATTCACAAAGACAGTTTAATTCTAACCGCTGCATCCGTACTCTTAAAATCGTACTGTCAGCGGTAGTATTCACTGTGGGAACTGCAGACATTTGGAAGCTATCCATATCATAGTTGTCACTGTCAAGCTGAGTACAAAAGATAATTTACTGCAATTGTAATGTGTAAAGTAGAATGGCTGAAATGCTGATAAAATGAAATGTAATGTGATGAAATGTATTCGTTGATTGGTCAGTTCGCTTAGCTTAAAAGTCTCCTAGTCTCGCACTGGTGAGGGTTACGATAGCTAACGAATGAAATGCATTTCAGTTCAAACGCATATAAACACACGCTTAACAACGTTAAGCTGAGCCCCCCGAGATCTCGGGGGGGTCTCTATACACGTATTTTTGACATAAGGTAGGGGTTAGCCAATCAGATACATTTTAGTTCAACCGCATATAAACACGTGGTTAACAGTAACCGTGACCACCCCCGAGATTTCGGCCTTAATGTTCCGAGCATATGACAGGCCAATTACACTAGCAAGGGTATGGTGTCGTACTCTTGCTATTATTAACTCTTGGTATAAACAAAAAACCATTTTGAGGGTCAAAAAATGGCCATTTTCGAGGAAATCAGTTTTTTCAAAATTACTGCCAAACCTTGCGAACAATTTTGTTCCATTTATACTCAATCGATACAGCGTCCTAATGTACATTTTATGAATCCCTATTAGCCAGACTTTATTGCGTTCAGCTTGAGATTTGGCCGGAAAACCATTTTGGCAAAACTACGGTTATTTTGTTTTGAACATCGATTTCTCAAAAACAGATTCCGGAGATTTTCGGCAAAGTGGAAATTCGTACTGTTGCGGAGGGACGTTTTTCTTGGTTTTGGCTAAAACGTTCACAGTTTCGAGAAAATTTAGTGCAATGCAAAGTTTGAAAATTTAGTGCTTCCGTGCGTTTTGCGAAATTTCTCAACCGTTGAATGATACTGAGCAAAACCCCAAAAACGTCCCTCGGCCCATATGTCCTCTCTATGATAGCGCAAAAAGAAATTTTTTTCTGGTTCCGCAGTTTTGAAAAGGCAATGTTCAAAAACTTTTGGTCTATACTTAGCCGTTATGTCAGAAAATGTTTGCTAATTTTTTTAATAATTTTGCTAGTTTCGTAAGCTCATATGAATTTGCTGATTATAAGCTTTAAAACGATAGTAGTATAAAAATGGGGGTTCTGGTGCAGTGGCACAAGCGGCGCTGGTGGCGCTGCCTCACCCATTAATATACTACATTATGTCCCTAAAATAGAACTTATTAAAAATTTTGTGGCAACTTAGACTTCTTTCTAACATCAGCACACTACTACAATATAACCAGTTTATACCAGTTTCGTTAATCTACTTTTCTACCCATGCAACACCACTGAGGTAAGTGTGCGATCATAGCTAATGCCTTCATTTTTGTTCATGATAGTCATGAGGCAAGTACCTTGGAGATTCCAAGATACAAGATGTGACGAAAGCAATAGTTACAGTCCAGGCCTGAGGTAGATGGAGCTAAATACTTATGCGTAATTTTTCTACTCGTCAACTACTACTCTCATTCTTGAATGAAGAACAGGACAATGAATATTTCTAATGTTATGGTTGTACTATATTCTTATGTTAGACTTATCCTATTCAATAAAAAGACAAAACTCTGTATTTCTTTATTTACATGAACAAACTACACAATATCACAATTACCATACGACAAGCTACTAATCCCATCGTCTAAGATGTAACGCTTATCATCAAAAGCTGACAAGCTAATTTTGTTTGAAGTTAAAGTGAATAGTTGGTGCTTATCTCTTCTAATCATATTCATTACATTTCGACGAAGAGATTTGTCAAACAATGTTTCAACATAATCAGTATGACTAAGATACCTTTTAACAACATACTTTTTAACCCCTTTAGCCCTCTTTTTAGCCTCCCCTCCCAAAATACTGTCCATTTTAGCCCGCAAACCACAAAACTCAGAAATAGGACTACCGTTCGTTTCATCCTTCAGTTTCCCCATTACCATTTTATTGGTTGTGGAAAACAAAAATGATCGGAAGGGTAGTCACTAAGTCAAACAAATGGGAATCAGTATACATATCCTTATATACATCATTAGACTCAATAAAATAACATAAGCTATCAGTATCAGTAAATAATAATTTACATTTATCTTTATATTTAGGTACAATATAATTATAGTGGAAATTGTACATGAGCAGTTTTGACAAATCGAGTACACTAAACCCAACATAGATGGGCTTATTGAGCTCGACTGTCGCTCGACTCATGCAGACTGCTACCAAGTCCTCATTAAAAGCAGTTGCCCGCTCAAAACGAGGATTTGATACCAATTTGCTGAACCGAGCCTGATCACATACAAGCTCCACATTTATATATTGACGCATTGGCGTACATTTTCCATAGTTTTACCAAAAACAGAATTATTTAACAATTTAAACAAATTCTTTTCAAAATCATTCTTAGCAACCTTGCGCATCTCAGTGTTAAAGCTGATGTATTTATGCATCCATGCAGATTGTCGAAAAGCAAGGACACGATGCACTCGCTCTAATTTCAGACCCAACGATAAATAAAGTTTTAGGTTACGAAAATGAATAATGTATTTTTGTTTGTTGTAAAGGTTGGGCTCGAGCTTGTGCACCTTTGAATCAGCTACATTGAGATCCGCTTTTAGTTGCGTACAATATGGCGATAACATAGCATCAGAGATTAAAAATTTTTCAGGAGCAAGCGGGTAGCCGTTGTGCAATGTGTGAAGTTCTTTAGGATACCCCAAATCAACTTCCAAAACGTATCCCTCCTCCCCCTCCTCATCCACTCTCGCCCAATCAATTTTGTCAATTTCAGATTGTGAAAGCCAATGAAAGTTTGCACAAGGCTGTTTTTGACTCATAGCCCACCCATATAAATTGTTAGCATCTAAATACATAATGTAGGAAATAGGCAAATCACAATTAAAATCATCCAGATAGGGATTATTCGCTTTGGCATAACGATGAGAAATCATCGCAACACCTCCACGAATACCCTGTTCAAAAAACATGTACTGATTGTTGTCTTTGAGAAGCTCCAGCTTGATGTCAGTCAGTTTAAGACAAGCATCCCATCCAAAACTAGGTAATGTAATGTAATGGATAGGATCCAAGTCATAATGCTGAAGACAAAAGGCTCTAAAGTTCTCAAACACATCAGCCAGTAGTAATACATCACTTAACAAATACAAATCATGATATCCACCAAGAGTTCGCAAATTAAAGCTTTGCCATACCTTAACGGCATGTTCATAGTCAGCGTTAGAAATGTCCTGTTCTGTTAGACGACTGTAGAATGCGTCTTTTGGTGGGAGTCCAGTTTCATCAAATCGCCGCCAGCAGTCCATATAGTCATATGGATACACCCCTTTTCGCGTTAATAAGGACCGCTTGGAAGGATCAGGAAAATTTGAGGCTAGTATTTTCAGTTGGACGTCCTGAAGGTTACTCACCAAGGTATCCAATGAAGCCATGAGGAACTGACAACTGTCTATGAACCGAATCCTCCAGGACGCAGGCTCCCGACCATATCCACCAATCAGTTTCTCTTCCTCTGACTCATCGTCGCTATCGTCTCCTTCTTTCACAGACGTCTTCTTCAAGGAAAAGCTGAGATAGTCTTCCATTCCTTTGGCCACTGCATTCATTTTCAGTTTTCTATCTTTTGAGACCTTGCCGATTTCCTGCATGATTAGATGGGCATCATATCGTCTAAGGTTATGGAAAACAACAGTGATATCTCTGTTTAGACGATGTTGTTGGTTACACCTGTTATGAGCAGGTCCTCTGTAGGAACCACACAAATGACAATGATCTCGTACTCTGTCAGCAAGAAGCTGTTTTCCACAAAGATGACAGCAGAGGGCTTGTTGAAAGCCAGATTCTTCAGTATCAGTCAGATAAAGAGGTGCATGATTTGTTAACGCACTGTTGTGATCTTCTGCAATATCAATAATTTCGTCAAGAAATCTGGACACACAATCCTTTCCTCGATAGACAGAGGATTCACCAATGCTCCTTGTTCCTTCGTCACAGCACTGTTTAATGGAAACCAGACCATAGCCACAAGGCGTATGTCGCTGATAGGCGGTTGTGGATGACTTAGACGGAGTCGGTTGACATGTATCTAATTTCTCAGTTAGACACTCGAAATCAGCATATACCACAATCGGACTTCGAAGCCGTCGATGAAAATTTTTGAACTGTAAGGTGTCATCAGTTGGCATTGTCACCTTGCTTGGTTTATTTACGAGGCACCGCTCCACGTGATCCTTCAGCTTCTGTGAACTGTACTGAGGTAGAAGACACCGACGACAGAAATATTTCTTTGTTTTGTGATTTCTTTGATCACTCAGTAGGCGATCAAGATCCTTGATCCATGAGTAATGGCCATCATGCAGCATCAAATCGATGTGCTTGTCATAATTGTTCTTAGAAAGATAGAGAGGAAGAAATGATTTTTCTTCTACTCCAAATATGTTGATACTGATACCATTGAGTTTTTCGAACTTGTATACATCCTTCAACTTCATAGGCATATCAAGCCCAGAAAAAGCAAGCTCGTCTTCAAATGCCACATATTTGGATACGCGATAAGGATGATCTTCTTGTGGATACAGTGCAGAAAGCACACTCCAAAGAAAGCATTTGTTATCGTTGTTCTGCACATTTATCACCGCTTTCTTTGATTGAATCCAACGAGGAAGAGGTTTGTAGGAAGAACCAACAAGAGGGCGATGACGAGCTATCTGAACATCCATATGTAGGACCTCATCCACCACCCAATTGGAACCCATCTTGAGAAAACTCTCCAGATGCTTCTTAATTTCACCCTCCGCCAGGACCACCTCCTCAACCAAAGGGGTTCCCAATTGTACATCTTTTGCTTTACAGCAAAAGTGTGCCTCCATCACCTCCAGCTTATCCGTAGCCCGTCGTAAACGGATCCTCACACACAGCCAAAACTTGAGGCCCACCAAGTCATCCCGTTCTCGATTCAAAAGCCCCACCAATTGTTCCCGAACCTCGCCAAGAAATACCTCCAGGTCCCCAAAGAAATCCCTAGGAACCATCTGATAACCACGCAACCACCCATGGAAAGCTTGTTGGGAGGGAATCAATTCGAAAGTTGGACGCGCTTCTGGCATTGGCATCTCCAATAGTTCTTCATCCGATTCAGTCAGATTATGCTGTTCATCGATTACAGGCATCGGCATCTCTAACAACTCCTCATCCGATTCAGTTAGAGCTTGAGGTTCCAGATGAGGCTTCTTAGAAACTCCAGTGTCTTCCTGAGTACGTCTTTTTCTCCCACAAATCCTTAAATGCCGCTCCAAGCTGTCCTTCCTGGAGAAACATTTGCCACATTGATGACAAGACCATGTACGACTGGCATGCACCGTTCGCTGATGACGCCTCAGCAGGAACTTTTTCTTGAATGATTTTCCACAAGTATCACACTGGTGATCCAATACGTCTTGAGCCATTGCGGCTAACTGCTTCAAATCGTCAGACATTGTACTAAAATGAGCAAAAGTAGATTACTTACCGCCTTTTATAGTTGTTTTCAATGACGTCATTCCGATGACGTCATGATTACAATGATTACGCAATCAATGATTACAATGATTACACAATCAATGATTGCGCAATAACTATTTAAGAAGATTTAACTTGTCTTTCAGAAATAATAATGAACAAACTGCTGTTTGCAACATTGGTTATAGCAGTACTTGGTACTGTATTCTTGTGTCAATTATCATGTCCATGTAAAACAAAGTCTTGGATCAACAACACTCTACCCAATGTTAATGAGTCTTGGAATGTAGACCTTGGTTACAGAATGGCTCTTGATAAGAAAATTTATGAAGACGAAGTTGAACTGAGGGTTGTCATAGAAACTGGAGTGAATCCTCATGCTGTGTGCGGTGAGCGCCTCCTAATGCTGGAAGATATGTGTGCAGACATATTCCGAAGATTAAACTTTAATGGATCTGTGGTTGGACAATGCCAAGTTGGACCGCATGCTAGAAATTTCTATTGGAAATCACCAACCACAACAGACTTAACTCATGTATTATTGCGACTGGATATCGAAAAGGTGCTTGATGATGAGTCATCGATTGTTTGCTTCTTCTTTGACCTACTGACCTAATTTTAAAGAGATATAAGGAACTAAATGGGAACAATAATTAGTTTGTATGGATTCCGTCGTGCGTGTTGCGGTTTCGGAGTTATGTCGAGGTTCAAACTCAAGGCTATTGCGGAACAAAATGCGAAACTGGCGCGGGGGAAGAAGAGTGAAAATGGTGATAACGATTCCAGCTCTGAAGATGAAAGTCATAAGCTTAGTTCCTACTGGCCGCCTTCTGCAGCGCCATGGGTTCCACCACCACAACCACAGAAGAATTTATACGAGTCCTTTGTTGCGGAGATGATGGCAGTCACCAACTCTGAACCAACAGCTCCCTGGGAGCGACTCTATTTACTTGGTTTTGCCAAAGAAGTGGAACGTTTGGCTAGATATTTCTCAAAAGTCAGCTTTGAATGTCTTGGATGTCTGCTGACATGTCTTTCACAACAAGACCATACTTGTCTTGATACATATCGAAACTACTTGGATAGCCACTTTCAATATTTGGTTGAAGAAGCTGTCACTATGGAAGATGTGATGAAGAGAACAAACGTATCTATCGACATGACTGAACCTGAACAGTGGGATGTCTGTTCTATTGACTTTAACTGCAGAACCATATGGCGTCCTTTGATTTATCTTGCTATTCTTAAAGACTATGTAATGTTCCCTATTGAATGGAGAAAAGCTGTTGACAGTGTGCATATGTAACTGTTGTATGAATAATGTATATAAGCAATTACTGTATGTGTAAATTATTGTAAATAAACATGGATGTGCGTCTCAAGTGTCCTTTTAGTATGTTAGTAGTAGGACCATCTGGTAGTGGCAAGTCTCAGTTTACGTCTAAGTTGTTAGCGAGTAGGTATCTAATGAAGGACTCTCCCACGAGGGTGGTTTGGTGCTATAGTGTTTGGCAACCACTTTACAACAATCTGGACTATGAGTTTAGACAAGGCTTGCCAGATGAGGAGCTATTGAAGGAAGGAAATATGCTTTTAGTCTTAGATGATCTAATGAGCGAGTCACCAGAAGTGTTGGCAAATGTTTTCACAAAGTACAGCCATCACTACAACATCAGTTGCATTGCCTTACTGCAGAACCTGTTTCCAAAGAATTATCGGACTATATCTCTGAACGCAAACTATATAGTTCTGATGAAGAATACTCGTGATCGGGCTCAAATCAGTCACTTGGCGAGACAGGTATTTCCAGGCAAGGGTAAATTTCTGATTGAAGCTTTTGAAGACGCCACTAAAGAGCCCTATTCCTATTTGCTACTGGACTTTAAACCCGAATCACATGACCAGACTCGGGTTATAAGTGGCATTCTTCCTGGAGAAGAGCCCGTAGCCTATATAAGCAAGTAAAAATTGATGTAGTCATTCAGTATGGGTTTATATCGTCTGCGTAAACACTATAAAAAGCTGCACTCTGTAGCTGGAACGTCTCCTGCTCAACGCAAGTCCCTACTTCACAGCGCCAGCGACGACTTTCACCGCTGTATTTGCGAATGTGCACTGAATGTGCTTAAGGGAAATATTCCTATATCTACAGAACAAAAGAAACGTCTGAGTCGGCATAAGGAAGTTCTCAGGAAGATTACTAATCCTAGGAGTGGTCTAAAGCATAAGCGAAAGCTTATTGTACAAAGTGGTGGTAACTTTCTACTTGCTCTCATACCAGCAATTGCAGGAGCGATTGGCTCACTACTAGGAAGATGACAAGCTTCAGGAAAATGAAACTTGTACCATACGATAGCAACTGGAAGCAACCCGTTGCTAACAAGTTGACACAGCTAAGAAATGATATGGACAATATTTTATCTCATGAAGGAAATGATGAAACAGTGAAGAAGTTTCAACAGCTGTTGTCTCAATATAGTCATTACCTTGGTAAGGCACCAAAGGTAAATCCTAAACATGAAGCACTTGTGTCAAAGACGTTTGATGATGTTGACTTTGCTAGTTTCTCTGATGATGAACCGATGATTGATGAACCAACGATTGATGAACAGGAATTGACTGCAGTAACAGATCAACTCGCTCGAAATCCAGACATACTCACGTGGAATGACACTGGAGAAATACTGTTCCACAATGTGCGAGTGCCAAACACTAACATTGTGAACTTGCTTGAATCTCATCTTACTGGAACAACGGGAGAACCCGGTCAGACTATATTTGAAGCTGCCCTTCAAGAAATGCAAGTGGATCAACCATCTCGAAAAAGAGAGGCTAGTCCAGAAGATGAAGCTATAAAAAGACAGCGTTTAGGACTTGGAACTACCAGTAATCAGAAGGCCATTCATAGACGCTGGCAAAGAAAGCAACTGGCGGCAAAACAGCACTTTAAGAAGCGACGTTTAATTGCAAAGCAGTTGGTTAGACCAAAGTATCTTGGTAAACGGCGGCTGGATCCTGAAGAGTATTTAGCGAAGCGACCTACTACTGAACACCGATTCCACACAAGTCATCAACCTAAATGGATCGGTGAGCACCAAGTTGAAGGAAAACGTGTCAAGTCAAAAGGAGGTCCTTTAATGAAGCGTGCAAAGATTGTCAATTTTGCAAAGCGTAAACGAAAAGACGACTGGCCAGAACGTCTTGAGCCCAAGACTAAAAGATTTAGATGGATGCAACTTTGAATCGTCTCTATTACACTCCTGGTCTACCTACAGCATATTCAGGAGTATCTCGTCTCGCCAAAGCAGTTAAAGACAAAAGCAAGGTCAAAGCGTGGCTACTTCGTCAAGATCCATATACTCTTCACAAACAGGCAAGGAAGAAGCTAAGCATCGAACCTAGAGTCTATGTTCCTGGAATTGATGCACAATGGGCTGCTGATTTGTGTGATATGGGTAATATAGCTAAATACAACGATGGATTCCGTTACATTCGATTCTATGGGTTCGACATGTGCAGATTGCTCCAAGCGTAGTACTGGCTCATGAAAAGGCACTATCTCTCGGGAATGCTCTATATCCTGTTAACAGAACCGAGATTGAAGTGCTTACAGTTCCATTCAACACTCGATCTGCTTCACGTGACAATTTCTTTGCTGGGCATATACCAAAGAAGCTGGTGTTTGCAATGATTACGAATAACGCTATGAATGGGCATTACAGCAACAACCCGTTTAACTTTCAAACATTTGATCTGGGCAATTTGGAGTTAACTATTGATGGAGAACCGGTGGCTGGCTGTCCTATGAAACTAAGTGACAAACGGATGATCAGAGCGTATGCAAACCTATTTAATGTGAAGAACAAGTCCTATTCTGACTTTGGAACAGATATAAGCTATCCAAATTTCCAGAGTGGATATGCCATGTTCTGCTTTGATCTAACACCTGACGGCTGTGGAAATACTTCTCACCACTTGGAGCTAAGTAGACAAGGAAACCTACGACTGAGTCTGCAGTTTGCAAGCAATCTGGTGCAAACAATCAATGTTATAGTATATGGGGAATTTGAAAATGTCATTGAAATAACAAGGTCTCGTGAGCTGTTGATGGACTACAAGGCCTGATGAATACTCTCGAGATTGAGCGGTTGTTGCAAGGAATGAACTGGTGGTTGATGGTCCTGGTGGTTTGGTGGTTAATACGGCTCCCTCCTCTCATCCTGGGCAACATTGGGTGGCAATCTATGTCCCTATCAATGGACAAACGGAATTCTTTTGCTCCTATGGAACGAATCCTAAACTATATGGACTCAATCTGACTCATTGTATATATAATTGTATTGCTTTGCAGTGTATTGGTAGTAGTGCGTGTGGTCTATATGTTGTTGGTTTTTTGTTGTGGCGGTGCAAGGGTTGTGGGACTTTTAAGCAATTTATAAAGCTTTTTGGTATGGATTGTACAGAAAATGATAAAAATGTCGAAAATTTGGTGGAGGTATTGTCTCATATTTAATTTGTCATGCTCATATTGTAATATTATATGCGATTGTAAATAAATAATGAATAAATCCTAGTTGGATAGGGCTTAAACCTAGGATCTAGGGAGTTAATTGGAGGATGTTTGGGATTAGGATAATGTACTCTTGGTATTGGTAATCTATACACCACTTACCAAGATTGGTGGTTTCTTGAGAGGAAAAATCTGCTTCTGTGTCTTCGGTTCCTTCTTCTGTTTTTGTCTTCCAGCAGTCTTCTACCTTCGGCTGGACTTAGTTTGAACTCTTTCTTCTTGACTGAAGATGTTGCTTATCTGAAATATAAGAAACATTGTAAACTATTGTCACTTAGATTGATGAAACAATTGCACTTCGTTAATAAAGTTAAATTAATTGTAATTACAAAATTTGACAGCTCGATGCCAGACTCAGCATCGCAAGGCAAGTCTTAAGTGCAGCTGTAGGTGTAAATTTAAATTTGTAGTAAAAGATATAAACGTGTCAAACTTACGAGAATGAAATGATGATTGTGGTGATGATGATGATGATGATGATGTTGATGATGATTATAATGATGATTACAGTGGTTTGGACTGGTGGAGTCCTTTGCTTTTATAGTGGAAATATAGGACAAAAATCTAGGTTTTTGTGCAACTGATGTGGGGCAAAATTTTGAAAGTGGGCTGAAAAATTGTATAGTTGTGTGTATAAAAACTAAATTATAAATAAGTAAATAGGAGGGGCTGGGACTTGTTTTTCATAAAGTCCCCTTCTAAAAAGTAATTAAAATTTAAACTGTGTAATTAGGGCAATGCCCTATTTTTCAATTTCTTTAGTTTAAACAAGTTTTACATCATTAAAGGTTTTCTGTTTTCTCTATTGTGTTGCTGCTTCCTCTGCTGCTGCCGCATGTGGTAAGATTACTTGTCTTTATTAAGTTATTAATATTTTAATTAATTAATTTGTCTTTTTAATATTTCAAAAGCAGTGATATTGTTTAAGTGTGTTGGTGTTGGAAGGAAATCAAATCAAATCAAATTTTTTAATAAGTTCAATTTTGGTGACATAATGTAGTATATTAATGGGTGAGGGAGCGCCACCAGCGCCACTTGCGCCACTGCACCAGAACCCCCATTTTTATACTACTAACGATGTATAGCTCTTTCCAACTCCCAAAATTGCGGAAGTTATAGCGTTTTAAAAAATCACCACAAAAGCACTGTACAAAAGGAAACCAGCACCTTAAATTGAATTAGTCTGAAGTGCCCGCGTGATAATACTATCACGGTTTTGATAAGTTTATTTTAGCCAAACTACGTAATAGTGCATGATTTCGATTCTATCAATTGATTCCGTCTAAGGTTAGCCCAAAGCTCGTAAAAAAGGATATCCTTTTGTGTCTCCCACAAGGGATCATAAATCTGGTAGAGCTGTCAATAACAAATCGACCGATTGTGGGTTTCCAGTCGAACATTTTCTATTTTCGCATTTTTTTATTTCACGAAGTAGACATTTTTACAGTTCAGTGGATGAACCCATTCATGTGCTACACACCTGTAGAACTGTAGCTGTAGCCATTTATGATAGGTTTCTTTCTGAGCTAGTTCAAGGCTTATGTATTTATTGCCTATTTATTGCTTTCTCTATTATTCCTTCCATTTCCATTGCAAGGTATAACAGCGTCTGAATATATGTTAATGTTAATCTGCCAAGTGCCACATGAACGAACCGCCCATAAGTTCCCTTATTTAGTGAAATGTGTACAAAAGATATAGGCTTAGATTGGTTTGGCATTACCATTCCTCGCGAAAGCAATGGGGTCGTGGGATTACAGAAGGAAACACTGTACAGCTATGCTATGAACCTTTTGCTTTTGGGACTTGTGTTATGCGATAAATTTCATCCAACATATAATTTGATTTATTGTAGCAGTTGGCTAAGGCAAATGCTAAAACAAGCTAAATTGGCATGAATGGTTTGCCGCCGCTTCTTTCTTTACGCAGGTACGTTTGTAGCGTCGAGTTTAATCAAATCGGTGGGAAAAAAGCGTTTTCCGTGCTGTTTTCGGAAAATGGTTGCCCTTAAAGGGGCAGTTGGGATAAGGAGCCTTCTTTCGATATGGTTGCCCTGAAAGGGACAGTTGGGATAAGCAACATTCCCTGGAAATGGTTGCCCTTAAAGGGGCAGTTGGGATAAAGAATTTTTCTGGAAATGGTTGCTCACTTTTGCGGATCAACAGCGTAGCATTTGGCTATATCTCGAGATCCACAGGAGCAAACATTTCGATTGCAGATTTGGAATCTGCGTCCCGAAGTACCCTATGACCGACTTTTCAACCAAATCAGACATTAAACGTTTTTATCCATTTTTGACACCTTCACCTGTAAATGGTTGCCCTTAAAGGGGCAGTTGGGATAAGAAATTTTCTACTAAATATTGCTGAAAGTTACTTTACACTTCTTTTTAAAGGGTGTCCAGCAAATCCACCGGCTAAACTTGACTAACGAGTTCAAAAAACACAGATATTAGGCGTTTCTGGGCAGTTTGCTCAGTTGTGCGGTCTCCAACAGTGTAACTTTGGGCCATATCTCGAGATTCACAAAAGCTAGAAAAACGTCGATTGCAGATTTGGAATCTACGTCCCCGACTTACTCCAGGACAACTTTTCAACCAAATCGAAGAGAAAAGTTTTCGACCATTTTTGACACCTTCCTCTGATAATGGTTGCCCATAAAAAGACAGTTGGGATAAGGAATTTTCTACTAAATATCGCTGAAAGTTACTTTACTTCTTTTTAAAGGGTGTCCTAGCAAATCCACCGGCTAAACTTGACTAACGAGTTCAAAAAACACAGATATTAGGCGTTTCTGGGCAGTTTGCTCACTCTGGTGGTCTCCAACAGTGTAACTTTTAGCCATATCTCGAGATTCACAAAAGCTAGAAAATTTCGATTGCAGATTTGGAATCTGCGTCCCCGAATTACCCTAGGACTGACTTTTCAACCAAATCGGAGACAAAAAAGTTTTCGACCATTTTTGAGAATCGCCTTGGTCCCCCTTACGATTTTAAAAAATTAAATTCCCTGCCCTGGTCGACTGGGTGGGTCTAGAGCGATGAAATTAAAATGGGCCAGGTTTGGAACCAACCCCCACATACCCACCAAATTTCAGCTCCGGACGTTGAGCCTAGCTTGAGTTAATAGGGGGGGACAAGAAGAAGAATAATAATAATAATAATAATCATAATAACTAGCGACTGCGAGAGTGTGGTGCCCACCTGCAAATTCCATTTGGGTCAGAGCTTTATTTCCTAAGACTTCGATAGCCTCTCGTTCAAGAAATGGGTTCTTCTGTTATAGGGATTGGTCTTATTCGAATACAATAATGACGACACCTTTATCCTAAAATGGTTGCCCTTAAAAGGACAGTTGGGATAAGTGATTTTCCAATTACACTTTGTTAGCACGACTTCATACAAATGGTTGCCTTTAAGCAGAAAGTTGGGATAAGTGATTTTTCAAGTATACCTTGAATATATGCCGCTTCATACAAGTGGTTGCCCTTAAGAAGGCAGTAGGGATAAGCGATATTTTGACTAAACGTCGATTGCAGATTTGAAATCTGCGTCCTCGAATCACCCTAGGACCGACTTTTCAGCCACATCGGAGACAAAAAGTTTTTGACCATTTTTGACACCTTCATCTGAAAATGGTTGCCCATAAAGGGCAGTTGGATAAGCAATTTTCAACCTAATATCGCTAAAAGTTACTTGATATCCATTCTAAGCCGTGTCCTAGCAAATACACCGACTCATCTTAACTAACGAGTTCGAAAAACAACTGATAATAGGCGTTTCTAGCTGTTTGCTCACTTTTGCGGTCTCCAACAGTGTAACTTTTGGTCATATCTCGAGATCCATACAAGCTAGAAAAATTTCGATTGCAGATTTGGAATCTACGTCCCCACAATTACCTTATAACGGACATTTCAACCAAATCGGAGAAAAAATTTTTTGACCATTTTTGACACCTTTGCCAGAACATGGTTGCCCATAAAAGGGCAGTTGGGATACGCAATTTTCAACTACATATCGCTAAAAGTTACTTGATATATCATTCTAAGCGTGTCCTAGCAAATACACCGGCTCATCATGACTAACGAGTTCAAAAAACACAGATATTAGGGGTTTCTGGGCAGCTTGCTCACTTTTGCGGTCTCCAACGGTGTAACTTTTGCCCATATCTCGAGATTCTCAAAGGTAGAAAAATTTCGCTTGCAGATTTAGAATCTGCATCTCCAGATTACCCTAGACGAGCTTTTCAATCAAATCGGAGACAAAAAAGTTTTTGACCATTTTTTGAGAATCGCCTTGGGTCCCCCCTTACGATTTTTTAAAAATTAAAATTCCCTGCCCTGGTCGACTGGGTGGGAGTACAGCAATGAAATTCACGGATGCACACCTTCTTTTCACGCTCTTCAAAATGAGGTATGAACCAACCTGTTACCCCTTCCCAATCTCGAGTTCTAGGGGGACACTTCCTATAATAATAATAATAATAATAAGAATAATAACTAGCGCTACTGCAAGAATGTGTTGCCCACAACACATTCCTTTAAGTATAGGTTTTGCTAGATACGATTTAAGTTATTTCTGTTCAGAAATCTGGAACTCAAGAGCTTTCAATTAAGTACCATATTGCCCATGTTTCAACGAATTTTTGAAAATCCGGTTTTTCCGGAAATTCCGGATTTTCCAATCTGCGGCCATAACTTTCGCTAGAAACATTTTGGGAAAATATGGTAATGATAAATGCAACTCGCCGAGCTCTTTCCGTTTAAGATATCATATCGACCACTTTTGGAGAAATTTTTAAAAATCCGATTTTCCGGATCAAATGTCTCGATCCGTAAATTTTCCGGGAATTTCGATTTCAGTTTCGAAATCAGCGTGGTCGAATTACCCTATGACCGACTTTTGAGCCAAATCGGAGACAAAAAATTTTTTGACCAAATTTTTGGATTTTTTGAAATTTCGCCTTGGTCCCCACTTACATCGAAAAATCCGAATTTTCAAAAACCCGGAATTTCGGAACCATCTTGCTTACAGGAGATGTGCTCCATCCCTGGTGGGGCTTCAAATAAAATTATCAACCACTCTATTACACCTTTCCAGTCTCGAGATCTGGGGGGGGACAGACGGATAATAATAAGCACAGAACGATAACAAAGTGTTGCCCATTCCTTTGGAAAAGTGGGCAACACAATAATAATAATAAACAGACAATAGTAATGGTTACCCCTTTTCCTTTGGAAAGGTGGGCAACACAATAACACGACGAGAATAAGGGGTTTGCCCTTTTCCTTCGGAAGTAGCGGCAAACCAACAACCCATGTGAGTATAGCGTTTAAGTTAGCGTATGGCTAGTTCGCAAGAGAAAGTGCACAATTGGCAATAAGAATTCAGTCCACGGGAGCCTAAGTGACATGCCAGATGGAAATTCATTCATATGATGTGAACAAAACTATGTACGGATCCACCTGTCTAAAACAGTACAAGTAAATCAAAGCGTCGTGAGTCTAAAGAAAAATGTTGATGAGAGTTTTAAGGTTTAAGACATAGTTGTTGCATGTGAGTAGATATTGCTTTAAACCGATCAAATCTTCAAATAAAGCTCTGATGAATAAAGAAGGTGGTGAACTAAACTCGGATTTAGCTAATGTATGAGTTTAGCTAATACAAATTGAACACTAAGCTTGCTTCACAAGAAAGTTCTTACGGAAGCATTTCCGTTGAAATTACAGGTGCTTCGGCAAATTCAATGAGAAATCTCACACGCCATCCGAATAAAAATATGCAATCACGGCAAGTTTTAGAAAATAGCGTTGCCTTTTTCAAATCAGGTGTATTCTAAAAATACACTAAAATGACAAAATAATTTGTTGATGATGATGATCCCCACAGGTGTCCCCTGGCATCCGGTGGTAGAGCAGCAAATGGGTTCCAACCTCCCGGGGGCACGGTTTATAAACGTGTTGGATCAACACTGAAGCATCTGGGAGTCGCCGTCCCCTATGCTACCGAGCGGTGTGGTCCAATCCCCCACATCTTTCCCTAACGGATGATCCGATGTGTGGACGTGTGCTGGACTACTGGATGCCGAAATTGCCCTCCTTGTAGAGCTTTTCAGCTGACGAGCCTGGAAAGAACAACAACAACAACATGGTGATGCGATTTATTGCCAGCTAAAAAAACAATATATATTGCAAAAATTTATTAAATTTCTAGTAAAGTTCATAACAAGACCATAAAGTTTACAAAATATAACACAAATTTACCACATTTCACAAGTTTTGGCCAACGGTGACCCGGGCTGGGCCTATTCTCGACCACTATTGCCTTTCAACCACAGATATGTCGGTGTGCAGTTTTTCCCCCGGTGTAAAATTTCCCCCCGGAAAAACTGCACCGGTGTGGATTTTCCTCCCGGAAAAATTACACCGGTGTGAATTTTCCGGGGTGAAATATTACACCAATGCAAGAAATAATGCAAATTTCAGCTTATAAATTGAGTTTGGCCCATAATCGAAACAACTGATTATACTTTGAAGGTGGAATATGATTAGTGCAATCCGCCAAAATAATTATTCGTTATAATAGTTTGTCTGAGGTACAAAATTAAATTGAAATATATAATAATCTATAAAATTTCTTGAAAAATTAGAAATTTTGCAAGACTATAATTAAAATGATTGTTTAATAAATGTCAACTCTAATGTTTCTTAGGGTTTCCAATATTATTTCTAAGTAAAAAACAAACATATATTAAAGCATGGAATCTTTTATCTCGGGACCAAATCGTTAAGCAGAAAAAAGGTACAAAGTCAAATGAAATTTAGTTTTAGTTTTATTTCATAGATATATAGTCATATGCAGTCATCAATGCATTCGATAAAGGCTAATAAAGAATTTAACTTCAATTAGTCAGTGCTAAACTTCTAATCTTGATAGGTTTCTGATATCTTATGTTTTATTTCCAAGGGCCTTTTCATTAAAGAGTACAGTGAGTAGAGTTTAAATTATCTGTTCTAACGTCAGCCTAGTTTTACTCCTCAAGCTCGAGTTTCCCTCTTTTAACTCTTTCTCGAAAGGGGTCGTGCCAATTTTAAATCCTACTCTACCCTTTTTTGAAAAAGACCCTAAGTAGAAAATAAAAAACTGAAAACATACATGATTGAAATTTTGACAACTTTACATGGCAAGTTCAATTCAACCACAGGTTAATAGTGAAAACTTTCATGAGGAAAATTCGCAAGGAAAGCTTAGAAAATTCAAGTAAACGTGAAAAAATTTATATTATATACTTTCAATTAAATAAAAATTCTATTTTCAAACTGAAAATTTTATCTCAAGTAATCCAACAGAATTTCTAAAATAAATGTAAAAATAAATTTTAACTAAACTGATTTTATACCTTTGCCTACTTTAAAAATTTGAGCTCTGACTCGGACATTATTTATTTTTACTTTGAAATGGAAACACAATATATTAGAACCCTAAAAATGATTTAGAAGTTATAATTTATATATTTAGAAATTTTTCTCTATTAAGATTTATCAAATGCAAGCAATGAATGAATTTTGGCGGATTACGCTAATCATATTCCATCTTCAAAGCATAATTAATTGCTTCGATTGTGAGCCAAATTCAACTTACATAGAAACTGAAATAAGCATTATTT